>JABASM010001518.1:0-14168 GCA_019776545.1 Brachystomella parvula | reverse complement strand
CCGTTTACACCCGGTATACCCCCGTTTACACCCGGTATACCCGGTTCTCTCGTGCTATTCCATACATCCGTCTTGCACGGTTATTATTTTTTTTTTTTTTAAACTTCGTGTGCACCAACCATCCTACTTACGTTATGAAAGGGTTCCCCGCCAATTTATTTGAATGTTGCTCATGTTACTCAAATGCCGGCTTGGTAAACCTACCTAGCGTAAAATTTAGCGTACAATACGGTGCCCTTAAATTTTGTGGGGAAAAATAGTGGCCATCGGAAAAAAAGTCGGAAGCCAAACTGAGAGAAGCTCCGGCGGAATTCCATGAAATTCCACAGTAGGTCAAGAGCAAGCAGTTAATCAATTTCGGTCTAATAATCCCTCTACGTTCCTTAAAAATATAGCTGACTAGACCCTTTTGAACAGATAGCAATAGATTTGAGGGGGCCAGATATCGCCGAAAAATTACGGACTTTAGCACTAGTTACGACTTCTATTTGCATTCGTTAAAGTCTCCTGGAGTGTGCATATAACTGAGCCTCTGTGTACGAGGTTGATGCGCATATTTAAATATCCAACGGAATCATTCCAGTTCTTTCATTTTTTTTTTCTGTTTTCAGGGCACAAACGTCGCGAATACTGATCGAGTTATGGCGTATGCAACCAAGGTGGGAAAATTAGTGAAGCGGCTTACAATTCAGATGAATGGCCTGAATAAGCAATACTCTTTTGTCGACCTTTCAATGTTTGAATGCATCGAGTTCTTAGATTTGAACTCATTTCCATTCACTGAGCTCAAGTTCGCCGGATACCTCCCGAACCTCCGGGAAATTCGGTTCCGATCGGTTGATTTAAATGAGAACAGCCTTCTACTTAAAAATCTGATTGACAGCTCTCCAAACCTGAAGAAGCTAGGCCTGGATATCTGTATGCTTACAGTTACTAGGCTTTTGGATACGCTTGGGATCATCCAACACGTCCCGTCCCTGAATTTAAAGTTTTTTCACCAAAATGGAATAAGCGCAGACTTGCTCCGTGAGATGGCCAAGATGAGTTTAGGAATCCGGAAGCTAGAACTTGAAGGCCTGGACCGACGGGATGCAGGTGTGCTATCCATTCTCCCTCAATGGCTATCCAGCATTTCTTCGAGCTTAGAAATTTTAAGCCTAGGGTTTCGGAATTTTGGCGGCCCGGAGCACCCCCACAACCTCCCGCAGATACTAATTCCTTATTTGAAAAATCTAAAGGAGCTCATGCTCAGTGAGACCAGTGACTGTGAGGAGTGCTGTGAGAGGTCACCCATTGCTCAGCTTTCTCCTGGAAACATCCCCGTCCTCACCAAGATGAGTTTAGATACAAAGTCCTGCTTCGACCAAATAACGCCACCAGTGGTTTTCCATAAAGTCTCTCAATTAAGTCTCCACCTTAGTACGCTACCGCTTCGCCCGCGCCTGGATACGCTACCTCTGGGTACCAGCTTCCCGAATTTGGAAGGATTTTTTTTTGAACTCAACGAGGAGGAGGAGGATGAGCTTTCAGAACTACGAATCATGGAGCTTCTCTCACTAGTTTTCAGTATGGAGAAACTGAAACACATGGAGATAATACTTTGTACCCTCCCTGTCCTTTGGTTTATATGCGGTAGAGACGGAGGGGAAGAAATTCCACCCGAGGAAACTTGGTTTTTGCAGCCGATGAAGGAAGTTGTAGCTCCCCAAAAGCTTCCTGGCTCTCCCTCAACCATTAGGGACTCGGGTAAGCCTCATTCGCATTTACTCCCCAAATTGCAGTTAGTTAATTTTATTTAAATGTTTCAGGTTTGATATCCCTCAAATTTAAATACTGGGGTTCTAACTTGGATAATTTCATGAGAACTCTCACCTACTTGTCTAGCACCAAATTGTTTCCGGGCATTGGCTCGATTGAAATTGAATCCTCTGCCACATCACGGACAGAAAAGGAAGAGAAACTTGTAAGTTAGTCCTCCGTTAAAGCCAGTCTGAATTTATAATTCCTAATTTCTTTTATGTGTCTTGCCTTACTCCAGGTCGAGCTTGAGAAGTGGCTTCCACGGCTTTTGGAATGCCACGAAAATGTCAGGGTCCGCCTCGAGGAACACTTCGGTGCATGAAAATGTTCCCCTTAAGGTGAACTTCACAGACTTCCAACAACACTATTAAAGCGCAACGGAATAGCGATTATCTTTATTGATTAGTTAGATTTATCTCAAAATTATAATTATAAAGTAACATTAGGTTAATATGTGTCAAAAACCGATAGAGCAAACAAACCTTCCACTCTCAATTACTAATTTCGGCTCTAGCATAGAGCATAATGGTAAATTAAAATGATGGATTAGAACAATTAAATTAAATTAAGTTCAAATCTTTTCAAGACTTTCCTTGGAAAGCTAGAGACAGGAGTAGGTGCTGACAGTGTGCCTATACTCTCGAGGCATTTTTAATTTGCACTTCTCCTTTCCAAAACTCCTATTTCCCTCAGAAATTTCAGGGCCGGCGCTTGCAGAAAAAGTTGTAAACTAATTACTAATGAGTGCAACAACAGTAGTGTCTTTTGCTTGTGCTTGCACCGGCCCTGAAAATTCCGAGCGAAACAGCAGCTTTGAAAAAGAGAAGTGCAAATTAAAAATGCCTCGAGAGTATGCCTTTTGTCTCTGCATTACAGCACTGAAACAAAAGTGGTATCACCCCCTGTAAAACTGAGGGGCGGGCCAGTCTTGAAAATGAATTTTTGCTCAAAGTTTATTTTTGGAAGAAGAAAAGAAACATCTGATCTGGCTCAGAGATCTCTTGTCTAACAACAATAATAATCAGTGTTTGTCTGCCTGCTTTAGTTAATTAGGAATACTCTGTATTTAATTCTCATCCGTAGTATCCATATGAAATTAGGAAAGTGTAATGTCTTTAGACTAGCTCATTCAGTCCTTCGTCATTAATTAAGGTACTCTAGTGTCGTCTAGTCTTTAGTTCTTTCTTAACTGAAAATTGAGGTAAGGATATGAAAGCAGACAGAAATGTAGACACCCCAGATTCCTCCAGCAGCAGCAGTAATAACAACGGCCCTGCAACTGGATCTACAAGTCATGACATGAAGACAGGTGATCCTGATGATCAGTCCGAACGTCTCTCTGCTCTGTTTCATCAACTGGACTTGGATGGGGATGGAAGGATTGACCTGGATGAGATAATCACTGCCTTTACCAAACGGGGTCATGAGAAGGGTGGGGCTACTGATCTGGCAAAGGTAAAGAACCAGTGATTATAACATGGCTACCTCTCTTCTAATCCTCTTCTCTTGTCATCTGCCTAATTACCTGAACAGGTCAATCCCTTTCTCATGCTCCTCAAGTTTCTGCATGCTTAAGCTTTTTGCTTTGGATCAATTCAAGTAGCCTGCGTAAAGGTAACATGGTCCGCTTTTCTGCCATGTGTGTGCAAAAGAATCCAAATCTCCCATTTGAATTATTATTTATTGTTATTATGTATTTTGTATGAAGTATTATATGCAGAAGTTCCTGGCCCGGACAGATGCGGATCGTTCAGGTGACGTCTCCATTGATGAGTTCCTGGACCACGTTAAAAGCCACGAGAGCCGCCTCCGGGCCATCTTCTCTCAAGTGGATCGTAACAATGACGGACAGTTGGACCTGGGTGAAGTTTTGGAAGCCACAAAGAAGTTTGGTATTCAGTTAACAGTTGAGGAAGCAGAAGCGATGATTAAACGGTAAGAATTACTCAGCCCATTTTATTTCATGTTTCTCATTCAAAGTATTAACTTCAGAATGGATGAAGATGGTAGTTACGACGTGAGCTGGGAAGAGTGGCGAGACTTCTTACTTCTCAGTCCGAGTGATGAGCTCCATGAAGTTGTTAATTTCTGGAGAAGCACATCGGTAGGAAAAGGTTTACTGGAGTGGGATAGGCGTACTCTTCCTATAATTTTCATTTCATTCAGTTTTTAGATGTGGGGGAGGTGGCAGGCGTACCAGTGGATTTCACTCCATCAGAAATCAAGAACGGTCTCTGGTGGCGACATTTAGTTGCAGGTGGACTTGCTGGTGCAGTGAGTCGGACCTCCACCGCCCCTTTGGACAGAATCAAAGTCTTCTTACAAGTAAGTTAAACTGAAATTCTCTTCTTTTGTTCATTTGAATCTCTTTGAAAGATTTCTGGATTTTTCCTATTTCAGGTCCATGGTAAGAATTCTCCATTGACGTCGAATGGGATCATTGGCTGTGTCCGTGCTTTGATCAAAGAAGGTGGTCTCAAGTCAATGTGGAGAGGGAATGGGATCAATGTGATAAAAATAGTACCAGAGTCTGCCATTAAATTCATGGCATATGAGCAGATCAAAGGGCTCATCAAAGGACCCAATTCCACGAGGGAGATCAGGATAGAGGAACGATTTATAGCGGGGTCATTGGCTGGTGCAATTAGTCAAACAGCAATTTACCCCCTCGAAGTCATGAAAACGAGGCTTGCACTTAGGAAAACTGGTTAGCTTCATTTTAACTTAACGAAAATCAACATAATCCCTGACAATTTTTTTTTTCAGGTGAATTTAAGAATATTCTTCATCTAATTATGAAAATAGCGGAAAAGGACGGATGGAGAGGATTTTTCAAAGGATACGTTCCAAATCTGATTGGGATTTTACCGTACGCTGGAATTGACCTTGCTGTCTATGAAACTCTTAAACGAGCCTACTTGAGGAAGGAACCTAGTAAAGATGGGCCGCCGGTACTTTTACTCCTAGCATGCGGAATGGTATCCTCTACTTCTGGGCAAATTGCATCCTACCCCCTGGCACTCGTACGTACGCAACTCCAGGCATCCAATCCCCAGCAACTCCAAGCCAGTTATTCCTCTACGAATCCGAGTATGACTCTCGTCTTTAGAACAATTCTGAGGAAGGAGGGCCTTCTAGGACTCTACAGGGGAATCCTGCCCAATTTCCTTAAGGTAATCCTCAACCTCTAATTAATTAATCAGATTCGCGATTCCTGATCGTCAGAATTCAAAGTATTTACTTGATTAAGATTTTTTCAAAATTAGAGGAAGTCTCTATTTTTTTTCTTTTGATATTTCAGGTAGCTCCAGCTGTGAGCATCTCGTATTTGGTGTACGAGCGTGCCCGTGATTCCCTTGGTGTGAAAATGACGTAGGGAGACGCGCTCAAAGCAAGCACAATAATTCAATAATTTCATATACTTTCTTCGAAAGGAAACTTCGTGAGCTTTTTTTTTCATTTAAGTTGGAATCTTTATCGTACCTGGTTAGTATTTAATTAGCAATGTCTAGCTTTAAGCGCTCAGCAATATTAATTTTAAGTTGGGTAGGCGGAAAGAAGTGGGAAGGTCGTTAGTTGGGAGCATTTAGATCTTTCGCATCCAAAAGGTGGTAACAACATGTGACAAACGGGGATCCTGTTTAAGGTGCTGAAACGTTATTTTTGCGGTTATCGAAGGGATCAGTTTTTTTAGCGCTACTATTTTTCACATCACGATTTTTTGAAACAGAAAAATAGCAAATGGGTCCAAAATATTCTGATCTAAAATTTCTTTTGTTCCTTTAAACTATGTGCCCTTCCTAATGAAAGTCAAATTCCACCTGTCCCTGTTAAATCCAGAAATTTCCAGGATTAAAAAACAGACGGGAGGTAAAAATATCGGAAAAATTCGAAACTTCTTCAAGTCAGGTTCAGGAACCCGTTTTTCTAATATCTAAACGTTCCCTTGTCAGATCTTTTTTCTTTACAACTGAACTTTACACTCTTCTCTTGAATAAATGGTGCCAATTGTATTTAGGAATTAAAAACAAATGGGAAATCTTTCAGAGTTATTTTTATTAGTGGGTTTGAGCGTTAAAGCCATTGATGCTATTAATCATTCGGATGATTTGACTTAAGTTCTCTTCATTCTCTGCCTGTGTTTCTGAAATCCGTTGTCTGAGGAGGTTAACTTTAGCCTGTGTCTCTTCAATTCGTTTCTGAATGTGGATGGCGTGGGCCTGGCGGAGTCTGCGCTCAATGTCCCTCATGTCCGCCTCCATTTCTTCCCAGATGACTCCTCCCCCCACCCTCACTTCCTGCTCCTCCTCCTGGAGCTGGATTCTGAGACTCGTGATTTCATCAAGGAGTGAATTCATTTCAGCGTTCATCACTCCCGCCTGCCGCCCATATTTGATTCTGCTCTCGTTCAGAGACTCAAAAAGTTTCATTTTCTCCTGGATTTCTTCGGAGAGAGCCTCTCGGTATTTTTCCTTGAGCTCCTCGTCACCTGAGCTCAGTCTCCGACTGAACGTGTCCAGCGTGATCTTGAGGAAGGAATTCATTTTCTCTGCAAGGGTCTTCTGGTAAATCCCACGCTTCTCCCCACCCTTCCTTGACTGCTCTCGGATGAACTCCGTAATCGTGTAGACGTAGAGGGAGAGGAGGTTGGACTTTGAAATTACGTTCTGAACTTGGACGCTCCCGCGATTTTCCCAGGCAGGGTCCTCCTCATTTATTTCACTCCTACTGGATTTATGTCCTGTACCAAGAACACGCTCCAACTGGTCAACCACTTCTACGTACTCTTCCCCGCTAAGCATTTTCCCATTCCTTGATTTCTTTGTTTCCTCTAGGAGGAGGTCGCTTGGGAAAAATAGAAGGTCGAGAAAAGCTTGGACGTAGTTTGAAAATTCCAGGTCTTCTTCTGATTGGCCACGATTTCGATTGGAGCGAAGTGGGCGTGGTTCTGGGAGGGCGAATAATCCGAGTTCTTGAAAAGATGAGAGAATTTGCCTTGAAAAAAACAGAAAAGTTTAATAGCTGATTTATAGCAGCGACCGCAATGATGGAGGAAGGCAAAAATTAGGCGAATCCCGGGAAAACGCCGAAGAATTTGAGCAGTAAGCTGATTTAGAATTTCAAAATGATGAAACCTCAAGTTTATTTGAATTTCATATTTCGAGTGAAGTTACAGCGATAACTTTCAGTTTCGACTCCCAAAAATTTTGTGACTCAAAAAATAAAAATTTTTCCTATTTCGAGACGAAGAAACTGTAAAGTTTCATCACCAATTTTAAAGTGTTAGAATCGCCTGAGAATCATGCAGCGTCAAGATGAACTCAACTGCTAGATTTTGTATTGTCATTTGTATATTTGTATTTTCCAAAGTATTGTTCGGAAAATAATTATGAAAACATGAGCTTTAAGACCCGCTTCTTTTTAGGTTTTTTTTCCTCAAAACAAACTCAATTTTTGATTTCGAAATTCGGAAAATTCTAAAAACAATGTTGAAATTTCGACGACAGAAGTCCTGAAATGAGAGCGGGAGCCATGAGCTAAAAGTCCATGCGAAAGAGTTTATTAAACTCTGAAATCGGATCAAAAGTTTCACTGGAATTCTTTTAGGGAACTAAAAATTTTCCCGCGGTTCGCGTAATTCACGGAATGGAGGCGCGATGTCCTGAAAAAGCGTTTCATAAAAAGCGGGAATAATTGGAAAAAGAGGAAATGGGATATATCTGAACTAGCGGGATGAAACGAACCTGTAGGTGTGTTGGACTTCGAGCGGCTGCCTCGTTGGGTCGATTGTAAAAATCTCTGTGAATAAATTAGTTTGAGAGAGAGCGGACTGCGGTGGCTGAGAAGTTGGGGTATGGTAACCATGTGCAAAATCCTTGACCCGCAAGTCCATGTCACGCACTAAGAATAAGATACGCTGGAAAGGCGGGTTTCTTCTCGGTTCCTGATTTCCTATTCTTTCTTCATGGTCGAGAAATGATTTGGCGAGGTTGAGGTAGTACTGGAAAGACTCGAGATTGTCCTTTGAAATGGTTTTCCTTAGGTTGGCAATGTAGAAGGATGAGAGGGTGGCACTGAGGGCGAAGATCCTTCCGTTCTGCTCAACTGTGGTTGGTGGCTCCCAACTCCCAGAGGCATGGAGGAGTACCACGCAGACTTCTTCACCAGTTTCTTTGGTGACGACGAGGGGATCCGACCACATTTGAATTCCAATGTACTCGGGATTACTTTGCCATTGGGCTGATGGAAAGTCCTCATTCTTCACGAGCCCACGGAGGATTCTGCTAAGGAGAAATGACTTCCCCGTTCTCCGTAGTCCATTTACAGATAGAACTACGAATGGCCGTTGGCCGATTTGCTGGAACATGGAGCGAAGGGCGGAAGCTTCGAATCTTTCTTCACCCTTCTCGTCGTAGTAGAGCAAAGGGATTTCCATTTTCACGCTCAAAACCTAAAAAATTCAAATCAAAAGCTTTACACGGTTTCCTTGAGCGCCCGCTACTAAAACTTCGATAGCCGCAAGTTCGCAATTATTAGGGTGAGAAATATCTGAAATTGTAATCGAATTTACTGCTATAGCTTTTTTCTAACTCTGCCATACTACACTCCTTAAATTAATCAATCAATCGTTAGTTTAATAGCCATAGGCCCAATCAACAGCCTTAAATTAATAGGAGGTATAAAATAAAAAATATAAATGCGTCTCGTTTTCTAATTTCCAGAAATTTTATGGGGCTTGGCATGCCAAGTGAACCCTAGAGGGAGGCATAGCTGAAAACGGTTTTTGCGGATACACATAAAATTCATAGATCTTAAAAATCTTCTTGATTTCATAATGATTCGGAGCTACTCAATTTTCATGAGCATACGAAAAATTGACTTTTTTAAATAATACTCTCAGCTCTCCCTTGGGACTAATGTTCTAAATGGAAAATCCCATAAAGATTTCCTAATCCTTAAAACAGTATGACGGGTTCTAAAAATCTGGAAAGTGCTGGTAAAGATTTTTTTCCAAGTTTCGGGAATTTTAAGTGGAAAAGGTCTATAAATTCTTTTGTAAGAAACTGACCTTGATTTATCAGCTACGTTCTGCTAGGTTCACTTTTTGAATAAGCTGCTGTGGACTTGTAGAACGGAACTGGAAATTTTTGATTTTTAAATCTTTGAGTTGGTGAGCTGGGAGTAGAATGAGGTTGTTGGCGTAGACGAAACTAGAGCTGCCTGCCCTTGTAAAGATGACGATGGGAAGGAGGGTCATGACCCCCTCCTGGATTAAAACTTGGAATTTCTGATACGGTGATCGAGTTAGAAGCGGAATTGTTTCATTACAGTCCGGGAGCAGAAACATAGATAGGACCTACACCCAATGGGCTTTTCTTTATGCAGTTTTACTTGCTTTACATAATAATAATAATTTATCTTTATTATTTTCCAGGGCAGAAAGATAAATGGGCCAAACAACGGTGTAGCTCCCGTGAGTTAGACCTACTGGAGATTCCGCTGGAGTTGCTATTGAGTGATTAGCTCCTTATCCTTATGCACTACTCAACAACAGCTTTTATCAGGAGCAGATGAACTAGGCGTCATGTCATTTCTGATTGGGAAATGGCTGCAGTGGTGTAGGTTGGAAAGGACGCCGCCATTTCAGGATTTATCAATTTCATCGGGAAAGTCAATTAGGCGGCATGGCTTAGTTGGTTAAAGCGCCTGTCTAGTAAACAGGAGATCCCGGGTTCGAATCCCGGTGCTGCCTATCCCTATTTTTTTTCTTATTTCCTCTCCGCTTCCTTTTTTTTATAATTTTGTTTCTCAGTTCTTTTTTGGCTCAGAAATTACAAGGCATTTTTTTTTAAACATAATATGGGTTCAGTGGCGGGTGTTTTTCTTTAGAGACTGAAAATAAACAGTCAGATTTTGCCGAAGGGTCCTTTTGCAACTTAACTACTAAGATGAAATCGCACAAAATAGCAGGTTTTCGAAAAAATTGAATTTTTTCGACAGTACCTTTGTTAATAAACATCAGTTTTCACATGCTGAGATTTCCCGTAAGAATTGCGTGAAATCGGAAAACTCAAAGAGTATGAAAAACTTGGAAGAATTAAAAATGCACGGAGTCAAGTTTACTGGCTTACTCATTGAACAGAGTGATGCTTGTGAAAAGCAAGGAAGTCAGTGTGAGGCAGGTCTTACGGTTCTCTTGTAAATTAAACTTGTAAATGTAAGCTAAACTTTTTTAAGTATGTACGTGAGCGGTGGTGGTTTTGATTTATTCAGGAATGTTTTTAACTGATTTAGTAGTAACTTCCTTTTTCTTGTTCATAGAGGTTACTTGAGCCTCTGTGTTGTGGTGGGGATGCCGGTTGTTAGCCTCGTTTCCCTTGACTATTGTTGCCTTTCCCATTTCGGGACTCGGGGTGAAGGTGACTGTTGATAGTATGACTTTTCTTGGTGTAGTTCTCCCTGGCGCCTTTGCCATTGCGCCTGCGTGGGTTTGGGTGGCGGAAGAGGACGCTCTGCACTTCTCTCCTTTCGATACTCTATGACTCTTTTCTTGTGTGTACTCAACTCCCTTCCCGACCATAGTTTGGACCTCCTCACTTTGTAAGAATCCAGAGACATGTTCATTGTCTATCATGCCCCCAGCCATCCCCATCCCAGTCCCCAGTACGGCACCATCAAATTCACCTCCTGTCAACTCTCCCATGGCCCCACCAAAGGCCTCGCTCCCTCCCACTGCTCCAGCCCCCTTGGCAAATTTGTCCCAATCCTCCGAATCCTCCTCCGCCGCCTCTACTCTTCTCTTTGGATACTCCCACTCGGTTTTTCATCTCTCTGGAATTCAAATCCAAAATATTTAACGGGTCATTAAGAAAGTAAAAATAATTATTTGGGGCTTACCTCGGAGGAAGAGAAAGCGTCGTTCGAGCAAAGTTTTTCCCATTTCTCTCGTACTCACGGCGCAGCCTAAAATTCCAAACATCAAAATTCCTTAGAAATTGAAAACGTGTTCGTTTGAAATAGGGATTTTTATTCGAGTATAAATGAATCCAGTCTTAAAAGGGAAGTGTATGACATGCGTTTCTCCTTCAGGAAATCTGAGAAGTGAGAAACGTAGTACCCCCTTCGGATGAATTTACTACAGCGCATTCTTTGCTATTCTAACATTCCACGGCCAAACATGGGAAGTTCGGGGATTTTTAACAACGATTTCCCGTAAGGATCATTACAAATTTTGTTTAGAAGCTGTTGTGCACCCCGAAATTTCTGAACGGGATGTGCATGTCCTACAGTTCCCTTGTTATAAGGGAGCCTCAGCGCGCGTCACTTACGGAACTCTGCGATACTGCGATTCACGATATCATTGCAAATCGTGAAAGAATAAATCTCTGAAACTCACTCAGTCACTTTTAAGTCTTGTTTAAATTGGACCCGTTCATTTTTTTTTTTGATTTCGAGAAATATACTTATGGGATTTGACGTATTAAAACTGACGATTTGAATGCCAAGGGGAAATAATACATGTTTGAAAAACAGAATACGAGTTTCGTGAAAACTGGAAAGTAGTTTTTTTGCAGCATGGATTAACCAGGGATACTTGATTGCCCAATATTGCTTAGCTATAGGTGATTCCAGACTAGACAACAGAGTTTTACATGAATTTGTTCAATAGAGAGAGAGAAAGCTTCGAAAAAAATCTGTTTTTGTGCCTTTGACCCTCAGAAGGGGTTGATTTGCTACTGATACGACGCAGCTGTGTGTTAATAAGAGGATAATTTGGATTCCGCTATTAGTCAGCGATGAAAGAATCTGAATTTTTACGTTTTATTCCCCGTAACCGTTTCCCAAAATCGTTAAAGAAAAAGGGCTCAGTAACCTCTGGAAAAGCGGGAAGTGCGTGGCGTGAAGCTAAGAACCTCTTTTTCCCACCGTGTGGAGGTTGTAAGGCAAAATATATGATGCCTATGGGCCTGTGATTAAACTCCCAGTACGAAGAAAGAAAACCCAGTGACGGAGTAGCGAAATTCCCAGGGATAAATCAGTGCAAAAACGTGGAAACCCCAGCTGTGAAACCACTTAAATTCTTATTAGCAAGTAAAAATATTAAAAATCTCCACGAGGAATTAATTCCGAAATTAATTGTGTTTACTAGCGTTTTTGCTCCTGGAATTTGCATTTTACTCTTAGTGGGGTTATAAAAATATCTCTGATTCTGAAGTCTTGGACGTCTAAGCGTTCCTCTGTAGGTTTTCCTTAAGCCTTAGAATTCGTTTTTTATTTAATTCGTTGTACTTGCTTACCTGGAGATTTGGATGAGTAAGGTGATAACCAAGGAAAGAAAAACAAGAGCCAACCCACCACCCACCCCGAACACAATGTAAAGCTGAGTCTGATCCTCCATTTCTTCCTAACTAACTTTCCCTTTAGAAAGAAAAAAAGGATAGTTAAATTCTGCCTAACTCTTCCTCAGCCAGAATTAACTGAGGTCTCCGAATTCTATAATTTACAATTTGACGTATCCGAGCACTTGAAAAATAGCTGGAGGGAGATAAGGTAGAGCTTTACGCTCACCGTTCAGAATAGACACTTATCTCACACACTCCTTTAATCTTACTCTCTTCAGCTGATATCCACAAATCTCCATCCACCCTTTTAATTGAGCTTCTGAAAAACTTAATAAGACTTGTAAAATAATTAATCTGAAGGACTTGAGGAGTGAATTTTATTGAAGCTTTTCAATTGCCTAGCACATTTCGAATGGAGGTGGCGCCATTTTTAGCTCTCATAAACGTTCTTAACTCCCCGTACTCCAGATGCAACTAGAATTACGCTTCCAATTTCTGAAAATTTAGCATTACCAAGCTCAACGCTGATTGAGCTTCCATTTACACTTTTGCAAAGCGTTTTTGCATTTTTTGGTACAAAAGTTTAATTTTTTTAAGTAAAATTATAGCTAATTTAAAAAATAATTTTAAAGTCGAAGAGGTGGAAGTTTAGCTCTGTTAAACCATCAAACCCGCGCAACCAGATTTGTGCTATGGCATTCGTGCTTTCATCGAATACGCTCTGAACTTGCACTGCGCCTTAAATTCAATTGTTCAAGAAACCTACGGCGGCCCACTCTGTGGTTAAGAGGGTTTGGTGTGTAGCTGGGCTTATCCGACTTATTGGGCATATTTCACCGGAAAGTTCAACTTGATTTCACCTGGGCTACGGAGCGCCGGAACATCCTCAACAAATTTCAAGGTCGGGAGATGCAGCCCATGAGAAAACACAGGTTTCCTAAGCAAAAATAAATGGTGTAGTGGTAAAGATCCCGCCAAGGAATTCATACAGGTCAATATGGAATCGCAAGTCTCCGAAAGCTTAGCTATTCAATTTCCCTCAAATCTGCATCCAGTAAGTTCCGTTTAACATGGCTTCAAATTCGTAAAATCTTTGTTCCTAAGATGCGTAGGCAAAGTTTGAGCTAAATCTTTCAACTGGCGATCTGGTAGCCAGTTGAAGGACAAGGCCAGGTTTAAGGACAAGGCTGAGAATTCGTCAATTTTCACCAGGGTTTCATATGAGATAAGTTGAATGAATATTCTTTGGGGCTCTTTAATGCCATGCCTGGTCGAAGGTTGGGTGAATCCATTTGCTAGTACACTACGTCCTCTTGAAACAATGATAGCACAAGAAACTTAAATTCTAGGACCACCTTGACTTCCTAGGTGACGCGAGAGCCTCATACTTTGGATAAAGAACCCAAGCTTTTTTGAATTCCGCCTGTCGGAACAGCGATACAATAGCCAGCACTCGCGAAACCCGGTCCACCCGCAACGGAACTTTCCTCGGGCGTTCTTATGTGTATCTGCAGGACTGTACAAGTAGATCCAGTGAAGAAGGTTCCACCGCAGAGTACGCATACGCTGATATGAAATTAGTCTGAAAAGAATTAAGGAAGGAAAATGTTACGAAAAAATAGGAATTTGATATGTAAAAATTGATTTTAAATATTTGAACGGTCAGTATTTAACAGTGGAACCAAGCGCTCGACAACATTATCTTTTCCAAGCTGGGCGCTTACTTTGTTATATATCATATATTTGTTGTATTTTAAACGAACCTCGTCCGAAGTTCATAAAAAAGGGTTACCATCACCCGTGTCTTCCCCTAAGCCCGCTTCCCCTAAGAGCGCGTCAAACAATTTCCCCTAAGAGCGCCTCTATTTTTGGCTCATATGTGGTAGCCTATACAAGAAGTTGGTAGCTTCATGTTTAAATTGTTAGGTTTTTTGCGGATTTCGTAGCCAACGGAGGCCTGATCGGCGCGTTCGGTCTAAAAGTGTTGGTTCCGTTTTCAGTTAATTTTATGAGCAATTCACACTT
>JABASM010001517.1:0-11189 GCA_019776545.1 Brachystomella parvula | reverse complement strand
CCCCCCCCCCCCCCGTCGTCATCAATGTCTAATAAAAAAAAATGCAAAATTTAAACTAAAAATACTTGAGAAGGCTTTGAGGTTTTCTAAATTTAAATTTTGCAAGGAGGAATAATTGGTAAGAAGTATTTCCCATGTACCATGGTTGGGTCACTAAAACAGTCAGCGAGAGTGAGCCAAGAAGGATAAGAGAGGAGCCATCCTCTGGTTTAGACCCCAATCGCCGAATCTCACTTTCATCGTATTGAAAAGTTTCAGTTCGCCGACACCCAGGCACTATTCCCGATTGGCCGAATCTTTAGATGGAGTGGAAGGACTTCGCCCATTCCCTAGACGGGCCAAGCTGAAACCTAATAATGGGGGTTTCACCCCAAACCTCCCAAACCTACCCATACGATCCAAAATGCTAGACTACTTTTTTCCACACATTGTACCAGTTTGCCACATTTTGGCATTTTCTGGTATACTACTCCAGCATGAAAAACTTGAGCCATGTATGCCATATTCTAGTACACCAGGAGTAATTTTCGATCGTGTGGGTAACAAATTAACAATTAAACCGCTAAACCCCTAGCCCGTAGATTGCACAAATTCCTAAGGTTTATACAGTCTAGGCTAAAAGAAAAATCGGGGAAATTGGAATCGGTGAATCGAGGCAACTTGGAAAAAGATGGATTCGTCAAAATGAGATTCGGCCGAATCTCATTTCATCGTATTGAAAAGTTTCAGTTCGCCGACACCCAGGCACTATTCCCGATTGGCCGAATCTTTAGATGGAGTGGAAGGACTTCGCCCATTCCCTAGACGGGCCAAGCTGAAACCTAATTTGGCGTGGTGAGTGGGTTCTTAACCGGCGTCTGAGTGAGGCAAAGCCCTCACTTCTTCTCTGTCGGTCGAAGGTGATCTGTCATTTGGTCCAGTGCTCCAAAAACAGTAAACCCTAGGCTAACAGTCAATAACTGTTCCAGATAATTTTGGACTTACTGTTTTCCAGTGAACTCGGGGGTTCCTCATAGGGAAATGGTAGAGTCGTGCAGAGTACTCAGTTTACTAAGTGCTTTGTGTCTAATTAGTTTAAGTTCGCTGGTAGTAGTTACATCCTCAGAGCAGAATGCTCACCATACTTCCGACCCCATCAATTATATTGTTAATTATGAGCTAGCAGATGGAGAGCATGAAGTACGGATGAGATTTGGTGATATTATTGTTAAAGAAACCTCAGTTTCCTCCAGCACGGACTCTCCAAAGAAGAAAAATGGGAGAAAGTAAGTTTGAATTTCTTGTTGCTTTCACTCTATGCTTTCACTTGGAGAATTTAACCTACTCCGTACCAAGTTCACTGATTTCTCTAGGTAAAAAATCACAATAATCCAATTCTGACTAGTATTTCCCGAATTTTTTAAACCTGAATTCAGTTGAAAATTTTTTTAATTGAACTCCAAAGTTTCTCAAGGGTCTCATTTTTTTTTAGTCATGAAGCTTGAAAATTAAAATGGTTAGTCATTTACTGGAGAAAGAGTTTAGAGGTAGGAGGTTCCGGTTTTATCCTTCTCTGGGCTGTGAGGAACTGAAAGGATTTTTTAATTAATTGAATTAGTGAATTGAAATTCTGGTTGTTAATTTCTGTTTTGTTTTGGAATGAGAGTTGCAAATTCCGCTTAGTACATGTGGATACAAAGGAGGCAGAGATTGACAGAACCTACCTGCAATAAAGAAAATAGGGAAATACATACCGCCAAGCGATCTGTCAGAGGCTGACAGATAACTAGTCAGCATGCCGATTTTTTTTTTTTTTTTTTTGCATTGTACTTGATACATTGTTTCTCTGGTGTAGGCTCATTCATTAATTTCCACCACGTAGGCACTGAGCAGGTAAAAACTTCTTGAGGTAGACAGGTGGGATTTATCTTCATAGCCCTTTATCCTAATCGTGATGATGATGATGTGATGGGTTTATTGTAGTAAAGACTGACGTGGGAATTTAATGTACTCGCCCATTCATCGTTCCCTACTCTAGAACATCGTACGATATCCTCGGAAGTCAATGACGCTCTCTCTCTCATTTCCTCTTATTACAATACAAGATTTTTTTGGGGGCAGCACGCGGCGGCGAAGTAAACAATGGAAAAATTCTGGCACGCATTTTCTTTTCTCGGGGAACTGCTCTAACTACTGCTCCAGCATTCATTCAGAAAAAGCTCAATTGGATTTGCCTTGAATCGTCGTTCTGGCAGTTCGCCAAATGAATTGAATGAAATTTGACATGGGGTCTTCTCTAATTACTTTTTTTTTGCAAGTTCTTATCTATGTTTTGTATGGTTGATGATTGTGGGAAGTAGGGTAAGAATTCCGGTGGCTTAGAGTCAATCCCAGCAGTAAAAATTAGTGGCAGACAATATTCCTAGGCAAGATTTATCGTCTTCGTCAGACAATCAAATGAGTAAAGGATTCCTCACACCACCTTTCTCGACCAATGGGAGAGCAGGAGAGGCGGAGCAGTAGTGATCACAATAATGAGTCGTCATAGAATCAATTGTTCTCTTCCTTGGAAGGGATTTCCCAGTCCCAGGTATTAAATGGGAAAAGAAACGCTTTTAGGGCACGGAAGAAATCAGGTGCTGCGGAAGTACACTCCGTCATCCCTTCTATTTATGTTCACGCCATGTCTGTTTGGTACTTGGGTAATGACTATGAGAAAGAATTTTTTAGGAACGGGTATTAATAGCGGTCAGACTCCAGCAGGTACTCAGCATTGTTGACAGGCTCTAATTATAATTAATTATACCCTTGTTTCTATCAAGACAAAAGCTTCCCACAACAATCAAGTTTTCATAAATAAAAGAATGAACCACTTGACCCCAAGCCGCCCTGCTTTCTCTCATTGTTACAGCTTTCACTCTCCATTTTTCTTCAAGTTGAAACAATAGGGAAGTGAAACTGGAGGAATTCCTTTTGTTTAACTTGGGAATTCCTAGGGAAAGATAGTTTTTGCCCTGTTTTCTTATTGATAAATAATAGCCAAAAGGAAAGTAAAACACATGATCGGATGTTGCAGGAAATGAAATTTTGTTCATTTTCAAGATTTTGATTTCTTTGTTCTTGAGATAAGAGTTCTGAAGTGTCTTTTCTTGTGTCACTCAGAGAGTCAACTGAGAATGTATTGTTTCTTCGCCGTAAGAAACAAAGAAAGATTTCTGTGATAAACATGGTGATGAGATGCAGTTGTACAGGGTGGGACTGCCTGGAATCAGAAGGACTGGAGAATGCCTTAGAGAAGATTTTAATCAGCGCCATGCCTTAGGCAGCGTATAAAATAAATAATTATAAAAGGTTGACGATGAGAATGAATTCCTCAATCGTGATTCCATTCAGTTAAATAAATGCCGAAGTGCAAAAAATGTTGCGTAAAGAACTTTCATTTTCACATCGTTTTCACCCCCTGGGATTCCCAGCAGATAAGCACATCTTTACTTCCGTTAACCCCCGGAGGGCCGGGTGATGCCCATTTGTGCAGTAATTTTATCAAACTTTACTGCATAGCTTTTTTAATTTTAATTTTTAACCTACCCTACGTTTTCTGAATTTTTGGTCAACCCAGGTTTCAATTATGCGCTAATAATTATGCCATTTGTAAATGCTCCGAAAATCCCAGGTCTTTCGAGGGTTAAAATGTCTAGGGACCATTTCAGCCCTAAAAATTTTTAGACTGACTTTTCTAAATTTTTAGGAATTTTGAAATAAATTTTTAACATTGATTCATTTTTATTTCTAGTGCTGGGATGCTTCTGAGGCAAATAGCGTCAGGCCCTGACTTTCTCCAAATGGTTTTCAAGGTGAGGAAGCCAAGAGGAAAGAAATCATCTCCTTTTCACCGTCGTCACAAATTATTGGAATGTGAAATTCTGAATGACTGGGAGTCAGCTGATAAATTTCGATCTCAATTTCAAGAAGATTTAATTAGATCTGGTCTCAAAGTACAAGTTCCTCAAAATCAGTCTTCATCCTCAGGGTCAGAAGATACTGCCAGTAGCAGCGTAGCAGAGTCATCGAGTCGTCCCAGTGTCAAGGATCTCTTCGAAGACAGTAGGAGGGGCAAGTAAGTGAATCAGAATCAAATCTACGGGATTCAGTCAATTCACTAGAAAATTCTTTGGTTCGAACAGGAATGAAGTCTTTCGAAATGTGACGCTGAGGGAATTAAGGAATGACGAGGTTATTGGAGACCTTCAGAAATCCTTTGACATCATTCACCATCAGCGTCTCTGTAAGAGGCTCCATAGGAAGGAGGAGCGACTTGCCAAAGACGGCAGTAGTGATCCTGAAGAAAACGAAAGCAGTCAGAAACCAGCAAGGTTAGTTATCCAATCGTTCAAGCATTTCTTTAGAAAAATATACTGGAAAGTTACTGGCGTTGGGTCAGGACGGTGGAGGGATTAACAAAAAGCTTTCAGCGCTTGACTCCGTATTAGTAATTCCTATCCATTCTTCTAATAATTTTGCACTTCCTAAAACTTCCTACGCTTCAGCTCCTTCATTTCGCATGTTTGTTGGTTATTTCACAAGGTTAATATTACTACTAGTATTTCGCAGCGAAAATAAAAAATGCGACGCGAAAGATTTTTTTGTGGGATTAGGAAACGCAGTTGTCACTCTCAATGTCATGTCATCTTTTCTTTGCCTCAAAATTGGACTGACAGCTACTCCACTGACAAGCTGACTCACATTTTTCCAGATAATTTTTCCCGTTACGTCGCCTTCTCTGTCAAAGTATAGAGAATACGGCGCTTAAAAACTGGCAACAATGCTGAAACAAATTATTGATTTGCATTTGAGAATTAGCTCTACATTAGAACTGAGAGCCCGACTAATTAAAAATCTTCTTAATTTCCACTTAAATTCAATTATTAGCTGAGAATAGGCAATTATTGCAGTGGGGTTCTGGATAGAAGAAGTGGAAAAGTCAATAGAGAGGTTTAGTTTTCTCTCCATTTAAAAATTGCTTTCCTATTCGGACTTTCTCTGTGAAGAGAAGGAAAAATTGCTTTGATTTTTCAACAGCGAATTCCCCTTCCCTTATTGTTCTTTTCAAAAAATCTATCCCCCCCTCCTTTGAAGTCGAACGGGATTGGTTATTAGGAGGTGAATTTTTTGTAGCCAAAAGCGAAATAGTGAGAACTTTCTTGTCCTTTTGGGAAAAATCCCTAATGTAGCGCTACTCGATGAGCCGGTGAAAGTTCAAACGGGAAGCAATTTTTAAATACGAAAGCAAACTAGTAAATCTTTGCAGTGCTGAACTGATTTTCCCCTTAACCCTTCCTTGTGCTTCTCTGAGTTGTGGCGTGGAGAATAGAGGAACCTGAGGAAAGGAGCAAACTATACCGGCCTGACAAGGACAAGATTTCATTAATGAACCAATGAACTCAAAATTATGTAGGCGAACCTATTACCTATGCCACACAGTTTACCTTTCTTGATTAGCTAATTATTCCTGAATAGTAAAGATAAAAGTTGACTTGCGGCTTTGGACTGGCGAGACGACAAATAAAATAAGTTTAAATGACCTTCCTCAACTGTGAAATTTTTTTCTTGATTAATCTTGAACTATTAAAGCCGATCATCCGACTAAACTAGACAGCTTTTTTTATGACTGATCTTTCAGCTTTAGCTTTTCAGTTGTATTTAATAACGTAGGATGGGGTTACAAGAGACAGCTTTTGAATTTGAGCTTAAATTGAACGCTGGATAGCGTTAATTCTTTTCAATTCTCAATGCCATATTGCAACCCTCAGGTTTGCTGTGGGGGACGCCGTTTATAAAATTTTACTGGCAAAATTTTAAAAACTCAAAAAGCGCTCTCAGTGCTGCAGCGGCAGCGCCAAATTAATTTTACTCCTTCAAGACTAGGAAAACTTAAATAGGCTTTACAGAAGTCTATAGATTTTTTCCGGGTCGAAAAACTCAAAGCTGAATGCGCGATAAATCCCCCCTACACGGTAGCTAATTTTCCGTTTTGCATGTTCGGTTTGGTTTCTGGGATGCACTGTACTAAATATACTATAGAAGAGAATGAAAATTAGTATGAAGATTTATAAACTAAGGACTAATTCATTAATAATGCTAATACAGGGGAACTGGTTTTTTATTCAACTGGGAATTCGGCCGGGTGCCAGGGACAAAGTGGTGCGGCGTGGGGTCAGCAGCAGACAAATACTCATCACTAGGAGCTCATGTCGGAGCGGACCGGTGTTGCAGGGCCCACGATGGATGTCCATACCAAATACCAGGATTCACCTCAAAGTATGGACTCTTTAACTACAGAGTTCATACTACAATAAGTCACTGTGCCTGCGATGAAAGGTTAATAACAATATTTCTTATACTCACTCTTCCAGTAGCCGAAAAACTCACTGGTCACAGTCACGGCCAAGCTATTTGCATCATTGACTCATTTGGAATATTTCGGAGGTCAGAGTTAAACTGCTACTAGTGTTGACTTGAATGGCATGGTGTGATTCTAGTACTAATTGCATCAATTAACTCTAGGAGTACTCGCTGAGCGAGTCATAGGTTTTAAAAACTAATGCATTCCCTCATCTCCGTCGCCGACTCGAAAACAGAATTTATTTTTTCAAAGAAAAGAAGCTCTTGCTTTCTCCTAATTCATTTCGATGACCACTTTGAATAGCTTCCCTAGAACAGGAAGATTCAAGCGTACCGTTGGAGATGCATTTCGGATTCCAGGGACGCAATGGTGCGGGAGAGGATACTCGGCCAAGGATATGGCTGATTTAGGGGGTTTCACGGGAGCTGATAGATGCTGCCGGAACCATGACCTCTCCTGCCCGTATTTCATTGAGGGATTTACAGAGAAATATCAAGTTTTGAATTGGAGACCCTACACCATTAACCTCTGCGCTTGTGATGAGAGGTAAAACCAGAACCCTCGATTTAATTCCTCACTTCCCTTTGAGTCCTCATTACGGCCTGGGCTTTACCAAAGTTTTCAAGCACCGGGATTGAAATTCAGGCAGATTTTGCAGGCCAGAGCCCTTCCTTTCTCCTTACTTGTATTCGGAATTTAGGAAAAAAAATTGCATAGGAAAGTATTTCGACATTCCGATTATTATTCCAAGGGTTTTTTTTTCCAAAATCCTATTGCTTCAGTCCTAGGGGAAAGAAAAATAGAAATTACAAAGGGCTCAGGTGAGGTCTGTGATAGATAGTGTAAGAAGTGAAGTGAAGACATGGGAGCCAAGGAGGGGAAAAGTGGAATTGATTGAAAAGTGTAGAATCATGAAACCATTCTTCTTCCTTTTCATTCTTATTCTAAGAAAACTTTTGAAGTATGGGGGATCCTATTGTCTCGCATTAACTAAAATTATGATGACTTAAGTCAGTTTTTGATTCCTACTTTAAGACCCCCCCCTCCAGGCAGCTTCTGCCTATACAGAGGGTGGTCCAGGCTTATTGAATAATTTTTGTTTCTGCGCCATCCTCTAACCCTTTCACCAATTCTCATGAAATCTTTACTATTTTGCTCAGCATAGCCTGCTAATTGAGCACAATTTTTTACCCGAACAGTTTTTGTTGCGCAGTTGCTGAAAAAAGCCTCTGAACCCAAGCAAGGTAAAAATTAAGTTCCGGTTCTTTAGCTTTGAGCATAATTGCAAAATGCCAAAGAAGTTAGCAGTATAACGTTGATCGCTCGTGAAAGGGTTTACACAACCAGAGACAGTGAAAAAAACTCTGAAATGTCGGTACCAAAATTAGCCAATTCACTGCACACCATATCTTACACTGTGTTAGTGAAGGTCGTGCCTCCTAGTCCCGCAGTCATCCTACACCAAAAAACAAGCCAGCCCAGAAGTGTCAGGACCCCAACTCTCATCGCGCTGACATTGACGAAATGACGGCTAAAGAACATCCAAAAAGCGATTGCGGCAGCAACCAACGCTTCAAAGACCACTTTCCACAAGGTAAACAGGGAAAACATCGAACTAAACAAAAGTTCATTATCGCAAGGTTCGAATTTGAATGTGAAAATTTAATAAAATGATTTGTCTTTGGAAAGGCTTAAAAAGACTACATTGGGTTCGGAGGCTTTTTTCAGCGACTGCGTAACCAAAACTGTTCGGGTAAAAAATTGTGCTCAATTAGCAGGCTATGCTGAGCTAAATGGTAAAGATTCCATGAGAATTCGTCAAAGCGTTAGAAGATGGCGCAGAAACAAAAATTATTCAATAAGCCTGGACCACCCTCTGTATTTATATTGCTCGACTATTATTCAGTTTTTTTTTTAAATCTGTGTTTCCAATTTGCATGTGATTTTGATTATAATTCAGTATGTGTTTAGTGAGGCGTAAAGTTGAGGTGGAAATGAGAATTCCAAAAAATGTTGCCAGGATAAAGTTATCAAATGAGTTGGACTGGCGAAAGTACGGAAGATTTATTTTCTCCAACTTTTCTTTATCTTCCGAAGTCATCGCTATCTTAAACTGTTTATGAGACGGTGGAGGAGTAGAAAAATCTTGCTCTGTGAGACACAGGTGACGCTCATCCAGACCTACCCAGAATTCATTTACTTCAAATAAATCCTTTTGTCTTCTTTACACTCTCAGCCCCATCAACAAAGAACGTGTCAAATGAAACATGTCACTGGGCCAATCCCTCCCCGGTATAAAACCAAAACATGAAGTTTGACTTGTAGCTATATTCTATTTCACCGTTCTCTGGGGACGAACCTTCTTTAATTCCCTACTCCATTCTCCCAAAACCTCATCTCGATTTTAAAGGTTGCAAAATTTTGAGTCTGACAATGGATTTTAATTCCTGCTTGATTTAATTGAATAGAATTTTGAGATTAATTTTCATTGCACCAAGCTTTAGGATATACTATATTATTTTTTCCGTGGCTATGGAATCTGGTTTTCGGAGGTATCAAGCATAATTACAGTGGAGAGATAGTAGGGGTGGCTCATGTAATTTAGATCTGGCGACGGTGGGGTGAGGCCAACATCCTGAACCGTAAAGATTTCCTTATTTTTTTCCTCACTTCTGCGGTTTAAGAGGCTTTTTTGATGGTGTAAAGAATAGGAAATTATCAGTTTGTGACTTTCGGAATTCGATTCCAAGATTCAGAACTCAATTTTCTATTTATTTTTTTTTTTTGGATGTATTTTGATTCGATTTGAGGAGTAACAGGAAAGAGAAATGAAAGATGAAGACGTAGGATGGGAAAAGACTTCAGGGGTTCTCAACTAAAAAAAGTTTACTGCAATTTGACTTCTTTTCCATAATGATTTTTTCCATAAAGCTTTGTCCTATAAATTATTTTGTTGTTTTCGTCACTGAAATATTTACTAAAAATTTGGATTTATATAGTTTAGACCCATAATTCATTGCTGGGCCTGTAATGAGTGGAAATGAAGGGAGGCTCTATTACACAGCATAGAGAGAGATGCGGCTGTAAATAATGTTACAGAATTTTCAATTTCCGACCGACCATCATATTTTCATCAACCAAACCCACCCATCATCCTCTTCAACTTTTTTTTTTCAATGATGAAGAGGACTTTAGACCTTTTTTTAAAAATCTCATTCATAATATCCACTTATATTCGGACGAAGGCCGTGGAAGGACTGTAGATGATAGGAAAACATTTGAAAAGAAATCAAGTGTGAATGGGAGATTCAATGTTAGGAAAGACTCTCTGTGACTAATTCTTACAGAGTCCGGAACAGGAATCACCCAATGAACTTTCTCCAGTTTATTTTCAACGAGTTTCCCCCACGCACCCCTCTCCGAGAAGAATAGTTATTCCTCTCTGATCAGTTCTGGTTCTGAACAATCGGCTCACTAATTGCAAGACTTCGAGAGAGGGTCCTCGTCGTCTCGTAAGGAGAAAAAAAAATTGAACAGAGAATGAAAAGCTCTGGTAGGCTTTTTGAAGTTGTGGAATTAGGAACTTTCTCCTGAATTTCCGATGGGTGGACTAGAGCTGATTTCCCTTGGACTGATATGTTGGTGAGATGGTGGTGGTAGTGGGGTGAGTATAAGTACTTACCCACCCCTATAATCACCCGGTCCTTGGCCAAGAGAAAAGAAAAACGAAATCCAATTATTAGTTCCAGACTCCTTAGAGGTTCCCAGTGTCAAAAAGTCAGTGAGAGGCCTAATGACTTTCTCTCTCCCTCTTTTTCCTTTCATTTCATTACCCACACCTTCCCTTTAGCCAATGAGAAAGCCCAAGTTAACAACTCCTTTCTTTTCTTTCTCCTTTTTTCAATAAATTGACCATGGTCAAAAAGATAGGGGTCTCATGGCTCTCCCTGTCTCAGACTCTTTGGATGAAAATACTCCGTCGTCTATCACGAAACTCCTAATCACTGATTTTCGGAAACCAACCTCCAGATTTATGTTGGTCAAGTAAAAGATGAAGTTTTTCTTTGTTCTTATAGTTCAATTAAGTCTACTGATCGTAATGCCTGTAATTATTCAGCCTCTAGTTTGGTGGAGGATGATTTTGCTGGACGTGGTGAGGACGTGCTTACTTTTCCCGAGGATTTTCCTTAAAGGAAAACATACCGAGAATATAAGAAGGGTCCCTACCAAGGGAGGGGGTATAGAGAAAATATTAGTAAAAATGATCATTAGGAAAACGGAAGAAAACAAACGGTTGTTTTAGACATAAACCGACCAGGTTCAGTACCACTCGCTGTGAAATACGCTGAGAATTCTCGTAAACTTTGGATTATTATTATTTTAACAATGGAATGAGCAACTGAAATTTAACTGTTGATTCAGAGTACTTTCAATATCTCCTTAATTCCTTACAAGGGAACCTAATGACTTCATACGGGAAGGCTTTAGCGTGGAGAACCATTATTTGTAGGACAGTGAGTTCGGCTGCTGGAGATTTGAAGTTCATAATTCTTATTAACTGAATAATTCTTCAATAATTTTGATTCTTTTTTTGTCTTCAACAGATTTCGATCCTGTCTCAGGATGACGAATACAGGTGCAGCTAATTTTGTAGGAAAAGTATTTTTCAATGTTGTTCAGACAAAATGCTTTGAGCTAAAGGCTGAACGAACTTGTCTCAGTAGTAGCTGGTGGGGAAAGTGTCTCAAGTACGGGTACAAGAAGCAAGCCCATCTCAGAGACCCGGTGCCATATTAATTAACCTATA
>JABASM010001516.1:0-14191 GCA_019776545.1 Brachystomella parvula | reverse complement strand
ATTTTCTTCCTGATTTTCAGATCTCCAGTCCCTTCGTCAGAAATCATGTCACCGGCATCTGGATTTTCAGATTCAGAGTCTGAAATTGGGAGTGGGCATTTCCTGACTCACCAGTCTTATTGCCCCGCCCACGGACCAATAGGAGGGCCGCTCCGTCGCCTTCCCATGCCCTACCCACTCCTTCCAGTCGTATCAGAGGGCAGTGGCTACGGCAGCGAGGTTTATGGGGATGGGGGAAGCACAATTTCAAGCCAAAACTCAGAAGACATGTTAAATGTCTACGAGAAGGAGCTGGAAGACCCAAAATCCCGTGCAGTGGAAGCCTGGAGAGTGAACCTGCGACGTGTCGGGCGGAGTGACGCTGTCTATATTTCAGACGACGCAAAGAGTTCAGGGGCCTCGAGTCCATCCCGTGTTTGTCCACGGTGCCTAGAAAAAGAAGATCGGAGTCTTATGACGAGTAAACAAAGTTCGTTCAACTCATCTGGTGGTGGGATGCAACTAGACTCAGGTAAATTCAGAATTCACGTGCTTTTCAGAAAGGATGGTACCCTATAACAAGAAAAAAAATTTCTTTGGGAAATCGAAAATCTGTGTATCGAAAACGATTCCTGCGGAGTCCTACTCAAGGGCAAGTTTCTGAAATCACGACCTTGAGTTTGGCTGAAATTTTGATTTACGTAATCACTGAATCTAGATTTGAGCATGGGTATTTCGATGAAAGTAGAGCAGAACTCAAGCTCATTTATCGCAAAAGCTGACCCCTGGATAGGGCTCCCAGAATCCAAATTACGATTGTAGGCCTATGGACATAGAATTTCGAATTTTCAAGAGGCAATTTTTCCCTCTTTACCATGTCCGATACCATCCTTTCCGGATTAGATTCGGAGTTTGGAAAAAATTGGCACTTAATGGTTTCAGGATTTGATTCTTTCAAAAACACGAGTTTTGATACGGCGAATTCCCTTGACATGTCACTAAGTCGACTAGCCGGTGGATGCTCCGCTGGAATGGCGAATTTCAACAACGCCTCCATCCAAACTGACCCCAGTGTCACAGGGAGCATTGAGGACTCAAGCACCAGTTTCTGCACGACCGTCACCACGTTTGGGGTTAAGGGTGATCGACCAGCTGCAAAAGCAACGGATGTCTAACCAGGGTATGACGCGTCCTTGAAAATGTTTGGACCAATCAGGAGAGACCTTGCAGTCTGGAGCCAATCTTCCAATCCAAGGCAATAAATCAACTCAAATTGTATACAAAGAATCACTAACAAGGGAACGTTCAGATCTATAGTTCACTGAAAATTCCACGATGGCTTGTGTCACGCCAAAATGACGATTCCCGTTTTCCTGAATTTCTGGAAATCCTTATAGGATTTTACATGTAGACTTCTGGGAGTTATAGGGCGCATCGTTATTAAAAAAGCCCATTTTCCGAAAACCCGGAAAGTCAGGTTTCCGCGTTTCGAGACTTGAAGTCCAATTTTCTTTCCGGAATGAAAGAGTCGTTTCCAGTACAAGATCAAAACGTCATTTGCGCACGTTAGTAGGAAATTTTTCTGAACTGAAAATTAAGCTTAACCATGATCCGACCAGTTGGTTTAGAAGGACATAGATTCTCTCAGTTTCTGTTTTGCTGTAGGATTTCATGTGACACGAATTTTCAATAAGAAAAATACTAGTAGTTGAAAAATTAACTTGTTTGGAAACCCGAAAAATGGAGCAGCATGTAAACGCTACAATCTGTTTGGTTTCTGAATATTACTCAGTCAGTTCCTTGTGATTTGAGACCAGTAGCGCATATCGCAATTTCCTAGATTTGTTCAAAAATTAATTTTTTTCAACGATGGAAATACATACTGAATCCCCTATGGATTTTCCGAAGTCGCTAAAAAAGTAAGCGGGGTCCACAACTATGTGCGTAGTGAATTCCAGGATCCAAGCTTCTCATTTTGGAGTGATACATATCGATATCGTGGAGTTCTGGGTGTAACAGGTCGAAAATTTCTTTTGTAAGAATAGAAAAGTACAGTTTGAAAAAGAACTCCAATAATTAAATTTTTAGTTCCCTTTATTATGAATATACTGTATAAAAAATTTGTAAAATTAAAAATGTTATAAATTAATTTTTTTTTTGGTCTAAATCACCGGATAAGGCTCTTTGTATAAAAGATTGTCAAGAAGATAAATTCATCGGAGATTCCTATTTCGAGAGGCTAAAAGTCATGGACGGTAAGTTTGAGTCTGGTTTGTACATATAAGAATTTTATAGGTTGACATGGAATATAATGGCAGTCGCCAGCGTGAGTAGCAGGATTACGACGTTGGATCCGAGTGTGCTGCCCCCAGCTAAGCGACACTTCAGCATGTCGTACCTTGTTTTATTGTTATTGACGAGGCTCAGGAACTCGGCTTCCACAAGTTGCCCGTCATAATACGTGATTTGGTCTTCAAAAGGATACTCGTAGCCTTGTAGGCACTGAAAACAAGCATATGAAATTTTCACTGAATGAAAAAAAGGGGACGGGAGGGGGGACGAGAATGCTGTGACTTACTTCACACTTGTATCCGCCTGTCTCTAACCATCTACCCTGTATTGGGACGCAGTAAGACGTAGCCCTATCACACTTGTCTGTGGCTTTGAATGCATTCGGAGTTGAAAAGGTGTCAGGGCACTGGTTCATGTCCAAACGATCCAGTCTCATCGTCACAGTGACTACACCCCTAAAACAAGGAAACAAAATAATTTTTTTCAGCCAAAAAAAGCTGGAGTACTAGTCAGTGGGACGATGGCGTAGGGCAAGATTTTTTTTGTAACACGTTTTTAATGGACCTGTCACGTTTTTGAATACTCGTGACGCATTTTAGGCATGCGCGCTTTGAATGCAGAGAGCGCGTGGTTCAAAGAATTTTTTGGGATTTTCGATCTAACTCAGTTTTGACCTCATAGCCATAATCGAAATCCCACGGCAGTGAGAAACGTGATAGAACATTAGAATTTCAAAAAAAAAAAACATGCTAAGCAAAATTTCAAAAAAAGAATTTTTTGATTTAAAATATTGGAGCAACAAAAAAATTGAATTTTTTTTTTTTAAAACTAATGCTGGACAACAAAGCGTTGCAAACGTCTGAAGACATATCGCTCAAACTCAGATACCGCCTTCGGAACGTGAAAACATTTTCTGTCAAAACTCAGTCAGTCTTACTTGAATTCCAGGTTGATCCTGAGTGAGTCCCACCCAAAGAATGGTGCTGAGTAAGAAATTGACCACATGGGCACGAGGCCCCCGCATGAGAAATAAGGGGTTGTCCACTGACCATGACTTAAGCTCGCTGCACGGTAGAAAGTAGGATACTGCTCGAATTTCTGAAGAAACGCCCCAGTCTCATTGTTTCTCAAATGGAGCTTCAAGTAGTGTTTCTCCAGCTCATCGTAGTTTGTCACCCAGCGGTTCTTGAGGGATTTGAACCACGGCTTGTTCAAATACACTTCCTCTAGTTAATTAATTCAAAATATCGATTTAGAAAACAAAGGGAGGGGTGAGTTTGATTTAAAATATTTTAGAATGGAAAGAAAATTACTTGTGCTGTTAAGCCTCGCCAGGTCAGTCATTTTGAAAGTTCTCGTATTTTCTTCTGTTTTGTAGGCAAAGGGTGCAAAAAGTGATCGATTCGTGAATTTATTCCTCTCCCAGTACATCCCACTGCTCCAGATTTTCGAATCCCCAAGGACTAGTGCAAGCGTTTCACCCATCATCTGATCCTCTGAGAGGGGCTTGTCCGGTACTCGCTTCCCAGGAAATACTTCGTCAGGATCAACGATTTGCAAATACGAGGAAATAAAATTTGCTAGCCGGACAGCCATCAGTGCCTCATTTTCAAATTGCTCCTCTGCACCAAATGCAACGTTCCCGTTTAGTTCGAGCTCTTCCGGGCGGAACCTAAATTCAGGTTCAATCAAAAAATAAATTAATATTGGGCATGCCGTGTACGGGAAATTCCTTACAGTTTACACGTAGTTTCATTCACGACTTTGATAAATCGAAGGGCCGCGTCGACATTGAGGTTCCTCTGCTCACGGATTGTGGGGTCGTACGGGTCTTCATGCGGTGCAGGGAACCAACTGAACTAATAATTTAAAAGAAAAATGAAAAAACATATTGTTTTTTTCTTAATTTTCATTTTGTGATTTAAAAGTAAAAAATTAATAATTAAAATTTTTCCAACAAAGTTTTCAGGAACGGCTTGTTAAGAAAAGAAAAAAATGTGTAATGGATATTCCAGACTTACGTTTCTGTAGTTGTAATGCATGTCCAAGTATTTCTCGCGAATGTACTCGGGAGCATGCTCCCATTGAACAGGCATTTTCTGAACCCCTATAAAGGAAGATAATAATTACCCATTATAAAAGATTTTAAAACTGAATTTTAAAAAATTAATTTCAATTAACGTACATCCGATTTTTTCACAATTGAAAAAATTTCGATACTGCCTCTCTGAACTCCGCTCAATGATTTCACCAAGGTATGGGCGTCGGACGAGGTATGGAAGCCGATATCCAGGGCGACATCGGCACTGGTATCCTCCGCGACGAAATCCATAGCCGTGGATTGGCTCACACTAGAATTTTTTTTAAAGAATGTTTTTAAATTGATTGAAAAAAATTTTTATCCCGTTTTACCTCCGTTGTGTCTTCCTTGCACTGAGCAGTTCCAGCGAAGGGATTGGGTGGCGGATTTCCAAGTCCGACTGGACACTGGTTAATGTCAATCCTCTCAAAATCCATTTCCATGACTGCGACTCCTGTGTAAGTAGGATACTCAATGTGACGAAACCCGGTGTGACGCGGGTAAATGTCGGCAATGGGGACCACTGCTCCAATAATCCATTTATTCGATCTCCCACAATCGAAATACGGACGGGTCCATTTCACAGGTCCGATTTCCTCTACAAATAATTTTGAAGTTAGAAATCCCAGCAAAAATCTCAGTATTTGCAATCTGGGCAGTGCAGTTTGGTTCAGCAAATTCAAAAACTCTAATTTTTTCTTGACGATTTTACCCCCGTTGGCGAAAATCGAAATTACCTTCTGCTCCAAGTGGTCCATGAAAAGTGTAAGTCTCATTAGTGTTATTGGCATAGCGGATCTCAACCTGGTACGTTGTTTTTGTGTCATGCCGCTGATAGTTCTGGGTGTCAGGTAACCAGGTCTTGTACCAGTCATTAATCCGATAAAAATCAGAAGTGTAGTTCAGGCTTTGGCTCCCTGGGGGTACTGCTCCTAAATCCTTTACTACAAATGTATTGAGCGTTGATATCCGCTCCAGGTGTATTGGATCATTGTAGTCATCTTGCCTGAAAAATGAGCAGAAAAAATTAACTCAAACTGGTATAACCCACCAATTAATTTCGAAATTCGTATTTACAACTTCACGAATAAATTATTTCTATATGGGCATTTTTAAATTAAACTCCGATTAAAAACATCGTTGGTGTACAGCGTGTGCAGCGAATAAGTTTAATACCGGGTCCAAAGTCCAACTTTTTCTTAATTAAAAAAAAGCACGTAATTCCGAATACTGTGTGACACTTACTTAATTCGAATAAATCAGCTTCAACTTAAGTTCATCTTGAACCTGATTCCTACCGGGAAGGTAGATCGGGATTCGGAAAAATGTTTCTACTGGCGTCTACAAATGACATTTTTAAACTATTTGTTGGAAAATGGGACTTGACCCTGGAAATATACAACGTAGCGGAAATCAGGGTGGTCCCGCTGCTCTGCTTCTGCTGAGAGATATTAAATTCTAACCTTTTGAGAACAGGCAGCAAGATCGGCACCTTAAAAGACAGGAAAAAATTGTCTTCGATAATCAAAAGTCGCTGTGTCCAAATTCTACGTGGGTGCCCCGATTGTCCGTAAAATGGTTGAAAAAAAAAGAAAGATTTCTGCAGAAACGTATGATCTTCTGGGTCTCTAATCATGCAGAATTGATAGGAAATCCAGCAGATTTTGGAGGTGTAAAATATAAAAAATGAATTTTGCGAGTATCCAAAAAAATTAACTTTTTTCAGCGATATCCCCAGGCCAAATTATACGCGTTGAATCCCATAAGGATTTACAGAAATATGGTGAAAACGAAGGGGTGATTTCCGAAAAAGTCAAAAGTGCTTCGTGGCTCGAGTCCAATATGTCTGAACGTTTTCTTGTTAGAATTTAATTTTTAACCGATTACCTGTAGGTCCTAGGAGCAAAAAGTGGGAAAGTCTTATTAAAAAATCCACGGTACGACGGTGAAAATGATGAATTTGGGGAGAAGTAAATTGAGCTTGAGTTAATCCTAGGATTCGCTGCAACGTCTGCCAGTGTTGATAGGAAGTAGTACATCATTCCAGGGTCGTAAGTGTCATTCTGAAAATGTAGAAATTAGATTTTTCATTTTAAGTCAGAAGCAGCCAATCTGAGTAAAAAGCTCAACTGCACATGCGCCAGGCTGTAACGCCATACTTACAATTGCTGGACGTATGAACCGGGCCTGGAGAATATACGAATAGAAGAACCCTCTCGAAAGTGCCATATTATGTAAATGAAGGAGAGCAGTACGATTCGGAAGTATCGGATTAATATTGACTTCTTTGATATCCGGCTTATGGCTCACAGTGTCCTCCGGTAGAAATAAAGCACTCCGTTGCTGGATTTGACAATTGTCCGCTGTCACCTGATCATACTTGTACTTGATTTCATCGAAACTGTCCCGTGTCTGCCACCCAAACTGAGCATGGACTAGCAGTAAACATGAAGTGCCCACGAGGACTTGAGCCAACACCCCTGACCCCATGTCAACTTCAGAAAAGCTGAAACTATTCAGCAACCCCACCCTCTACTTGAGTCACCACTTATCAACGGCTAAGAAATTACAATGGGAATGTTTTGGTATCGCGCCAAGCCTCACCTGAAACTATACACCTGAAGAGCCTCTCTACCTGGGACCTGGAGGACGTATAGGGGTGGACGGGAACAAGTGGAGAAAAAACACAACAATAGAACCCTAACAACAATCCATCTTCCATGCAATCCAACAACCCTTTTCCCCCCTTGTATGATTCTCCACTGGATCGAAACCAAAAATAAAGTTTATTATTATTCATGATTTGATTGATAGGATTTTTATAGTAATTTGATGAATTTCCTTCACGAAAATTGTGATTCCCAGTACACGGTTCTCAATGGAAAGGAAAAACAAATCATGTATATTGCTACTTAACCTACGAAAAAAGGAAATTAATTGCATCAGGGAAGTTTGGATGCGGGTCCGGTCGAGAGCACTGGCAGGTTACATCGTACAATAAACAAAAGAAACTTCTAAACAACACTATTTTCACCACTGTTCTTCTGTATCACATGGAAATCATTCTGTGCTTCATCGTGATCGGATGTATGGGCGGGGACGGGGGTAATCTAAGCAATGGCACAGTTACCTCCGTTCTTGTCTCCAGAAGGTGTACTAGAGTCGGCTTTCTCAATTTGCAGTAGAATGGAAGTGAAAATATCCGTAACTGAGTCATTGTTCTTGGCTGAGGCTTCTAGGAAACTAGCTTTCCATGATTCTGCCACTTTCTTCCCTTGTTCAATGGAAACCTTTCGCTCGGCGTGAAGATCCTTCTTGTTCCCTACGATTGTAATCGGTAGATTTACCTTTCCTGTCATATCCAGAAGTTTCTCGTAGATAATTTGAAGGACTTCGAGTGAGCGGGGATCAACAATGGAGTAGACGAGAACATAGCCATGGATATCCATGGAGTACTGAGTGGGAAAAATTGAGTACCTGAAATAAACGAAAAAAGACTCTTATTTTTCGTGCTTCTTGCATGAGAACAAATGGATGGAAGCGTTGCCTAAGAGAAGGGTTCCATTCATCTGGACCCCATTTTGCGCTGGATTCTATTTTCATAGGCTGATTCCAAATCACCCTCGATTAGTAGTAGTTTTCTTTACCCTGCACTCAGCATTCGGGTTCAGCAAAAGTGGAAACAACGTTGCATCGCTGCGCAACCTGTCGCTTCTTAAAAAAGTCCCAAAAACAGCGAATCCGCTCTGTGCTCTAACCAAGGATATGAAGAAGCAAATTAAGTGCAAAAGCTTCAGTTTGCCTTCCTTTTTAAGGGCTAGAATAAGCAGTTCGTGATCCTCATTTTTGAAGGGCGAATTCTTTCAAGGGATAGATAAATGAAGAATTGCGTAAAAACTGACCTTTTGTGTTTTTACTGGATAGAAAAATTGAGAGGGTTGCGTGGTCGGCTTTATATGCTACAAATTGACGCTAAGCATCACTTGAAATAAGCAATGAAACTGTAACGACCCCCAAAGCTCGAAGCGTGGCGCCCATCTTATCGAAACTGCAAACTGAAAACAACCCCTGTATATAACTGGAGAGGTTAGGAGCAGCCATGCTTTTCCACGCTCCATTGCGGCCCATTTTTATTTTAAGGGGTAGGATGTTAGAAAACATTCCGCCATTGCAATGCATTGCAGTCTTGCAGTCTAGTCTTATTTGCAAGATGATGGCCGAGGTACCCATAAAGCGAACTCAAAAATGGCAGAGACTCCAGCAGCGAAAGTAACTCTTATTGCTGCTCTTTCCTAGATTACTTATGCTTGCCCACGTAGGTATCAGCACGAGAACTGAGCTTTTGGTCTACTTGATAAGATAACCATGGTTCCTTACTCATCCTGTCCAGCGGTATCCACTAAAGTGACCTGATACTCCTCTCCCTTGACTTTCATCGTCTTTGTGAACGTATTTTCGATTGTAGGTTCATATGAATCAACAAACTGACCTAGATTAAAAGAGATTAGAATTAAATACGCTCTTACGGCCCTAAGTATTAAATGCAAATCACGAACTACCTTCAATAAATTGTATGGTGAGTGAGCTCTTGCCCACAGAACGAAATCCCAGCACTGCGATTCTTCTCTGTTTCGGAGCCATAGCTGAATTGTAGGTGATTAACGGTCTAAAAGTTAAAAGATAAGAGTACAGGAGTCAATCAGCTGTTCCTAACCAGTACGCAGTTTTTCTCATGGAAGGTCAAATTAAGGTTTACGTAACTTACCTTGTTAAATTCAAGCAGTAGTTTTGACGCCTTCTTTGTGACTTTGGCAGTAGTAAATGTACGATGTACTCACTCGTAAATCACCTATACTTACGCATAAATGTTAATTTCTTCAATTTTCAGGACAAAAAGAAAACAAGAACAATGCAATGCGGGGAAGGGAAGGGTTAGAAAGTGAAAGCGTGAGAAAAAAACTCACAGCGTGATTCCCACTGCTCGGCAATGAGCATTCGAGTCGAATTCGGATTTTGAAATTCAAAATCGAATCTCAAAAAATTCGAAATTAATTTCTGGAATTGGAACCCCATTCCCAAACGATTCAAACTTTGGGTTTGAAATTTGAACTCGAATCTTGCGATCCTAATTTGGATTTTCAAATAAGAAGTTAAGTTTTTGAACTTCAGCGTTCCTATACCTCTCCACAGGCCTCCGGCGATTTTGAGATTGAGAACTAAACCAATATTTATTCGTTTTAGAAGTTCAAAATCGAGTCTCTAATAGCTTGAATTCTGATTTTCACATTCGAACTCAGATCTTGAATGATTCGAATTCCATTTTTGAAAATCGAACCCAAATCTCAATGATTCAAACTTTGATTTTGCAATTTTAACTTGAACCTTAAATGATGCGAATTCGGATTTTCAAATTCGAATAATCAAATCTCGTATATTTCAAAGTTCATTTTTTTGAAATTCAAGGTGCCTAAACCTCTATCGGCCTCCTCCGGCGAATGAGAGCCAACCCATTCTTCATTTATTTTTGGAATTTGAACTGAAATTTGAAAATATTCAAGTTTTGAGTTTGAAATTTGTACCAGAATCTAGAACGATTTAAATTCGGATTTCCAAATTCCAACTCAAATCTNTTAAATTCGGATTTCCAAATTCCAACTCAAATCTCGAATGATTCGAATTTCATTTTTCTTCTTGCTGGAACGAATCCGAACCATTCGAAGAATGCGACATTTCAGATTCGAATTTGCTGAACAGCGGTAATTTCTGACTTCGCCTCCGCCGTCTATAGCTGCAGCCAGACAGTGTGTGCAAAAAATCCATCATTCATTCATCAGAGTAGACAGACAAAACGTCGTCATAGTTGTGCAGTACTGGCCGTAGATTCCGAAGGTCAAGGTCATGTCACCGTCCGAGCATCATTGTAGCATAGCAAAATGAGATTTTTATTTCTGAGTTGTAGCTGACTCAATTTTACAAATTAACGTGAATAGAGTTAATTCAATTTTGTACAGGAAAACTATTACTGGAATATTGAGTCCTTTTTGACACGATTCACTAACAGACTTGGCTTAACAGACTAATAGACATAACTCTCATAATAATTACAGTCACTGGCTTAAGTAATTATTAGTTCGTTGAGACGGAAATGAGGTTGTATAACATGATCCTGTCAAAAAAATAGTAATATCGAATACAGTGAAAATAATTGAGTGTTTCTGTTCATTTATATAATCACGTTATCACATGACGTTGTTTTAGAACTGTATTTCCAGGATAATAAGAATGAAAAGGATAAGGGATGGACGGCCCGCTCTTAGGCCATGTAGATGAAGTGATTAATATCAGTCTCATCCCTTTTCATGTACTTATTCTCAATGAGCCACTCAATTTGCTCCTTAATCATTTTCTTCGAGGGTTGAAACATGTTCTTTAAAATGTCTACGAGCTCTACTTGAAGCTGCGCATTAGAAATGCGTTTACGCATTTTCAAGATTTTGATTATGGCTTCCTGTACACGGATGACACGGAGGAGAGCTATTCCTTCATTGTCTTCATCACGTGAGCGCTCCGTTGAGAGCTGTAGACGACCTATCAGACTGATTTTTCCTCGTTTCTGAGTACGCCCATTTTTGCTGTAACAAAAAAAGAGAAATAAAACCTCGGAATAAAATTGTCGAGTAGCGGAACTTGTTGAATTAATTTCTATGGTTCTTACACAACGGTGAATTCATCATTGACCCAGAAACAGGTATTTTCTGTGAAGTCTTTTGGACTCTGGGCTTCAGGGGCGTAGAGGAGTAGCTGCCGTTTTACTTTAGGAAATGCGACGAGAGACTGTGGGGAGAAAAAATAATTTTAAGAATCTTCAAAAAAATCAAGAATTAAAACATAAAAGGAAATTAAAAATTAGAAAAATCAAAATGAACGATTTGTTTTTGTATGTTTGAGAGCTAACCCATAGTGTTTTCCTTAGCTCCGGATCTGGAAGCTCAGATGCAAGGCGTAGATTTTCGTAGGTGATTTTGTCATGTGGTCTTTGATTCCACGCAAACAGGACGGCCATTTGAAACGTTGTCACATCCAAGTCGAATTTTCCAACGCGGTTTGAGAATGTTATCTGTAAAGACCCAGTAGTCGTTAAGCAAGACTCACGAGCATATGACAATGCATTGAATTTTTTTCCATTCGTGAAAGCACCCGGCTCAAATCTAGAGGAGCAATTGCTGGTAACAATTAACTTACAGTCCCATTGGCCATATGATGATACCACTGGAGTTTGCGGCCATTGTGTTTCTTCCTATAGAATTCTTCAACTTCTGGTATGTAATCTTCAAGCTCTAGTGGAAGCGACACGGTCACCCTTTCAGACCCACGAGCCCAAGCCCCAGCATTCAGAATTTTGATATTTATGGAATCTGTAATTAAAAAGACAAAAGAATCATGTAAAAAAAATAATATTTTTAATCCTGAAGGAATTTCTTTCGGGTATAAGAATCACCTGCAATTGGTCCTTTAGTAACTCGATACTGCTCTTTAAAATTTTGGTTGAGATCTTCTGATACTTTGACATCCTGAAACATCCGCCCAAGCTTGTTCACGTAGTCAGCCGGCATCCCGACTTCTCTTAACCACTCCACCATGTTCTCCTCTTTCTCAGAATCAGCTGATGCGTCTAGAATTAATCTCCTCGTCAAGTGTGCCTTATGATAACGCATGAAGACGTCTTTGTTCTGAACGTATTTGAGGACTAGAAGAACGTCACGCAGTCGGGCCTCAATCTCGTCAGACGTGAGGCGCTTACTGAGCGGGGTTTTTCGGAGGAGGAGGTCACAGTAGTTTGCAAGGAGCTCTGGGCATCGGGACTCAGGGGCTGTTTTTATTGAACCTACTTTCGTCACAGGAATGTCAAGACGGAAGACGGAAGTGTCATTCACCACACATTTGTAAGCCTTGTCTAGAAAAAAAGAAAAACAAAGGAAAAACCTTACTTCTTTGACCAGAAAAATAAGATGTAGAAATAGCGTGAGTGCCAATTTTAGCGCAAAATCGCACTTGTGATAACATGCGAATCGCGGCTCAATCGCATTTTAGTTGCTCAAATTTTTTGAAACTTTCTGAAATGGACATTTTGTGAAAAACGATAAAGAACTTTTTCAAGAAACCTCTGAAAGTTTAAACTTATAGAAATTTTTGATGTTGTCTGAAATCAACGATTTCGATACATGTTTCGAAACTTTTAGTTTCGGACAATTTAAAAAAAAATTGGAAGGACGTTACCGGATTTCTATTAGCCTGGGCCCCATGGCGAAAATTGTTGGGGAAAATGAATGGGCTCATTCATTCATCCCCATTCATTCCTTCATCCCCATTCATTTTTTTCCAGCAATTTTCGCCATGGGGCTTCTTAGAAGCTTTTTAGACCTCCCACAATTCTTAGAAATTTTTAAGAGTTTCTGCATATTCGAGAAACACCTGACGATGACACCTCATATAAGAACGCACTCCGTTTGTGGCTGAAAAGCTGAAAAACTGCATATTTTATTTTATTTGAACGTACCACGTGAGGTGAGGAATCGTGGATCATCCACAAAGGCACGGAGAACAAGTGTAGAGAACCGTTTGAATAATTCCAGGAGCCTCTCAACATATTTCTCTGAGTCTTGCGTTATTATTTCCGCTACTTGCTTCATGTCATCCAGCCCTGCGGAGACTATATGATCCTCGAGGTCTTTGAGCATGGACTGAATCCCGTTCGGCACGCGGTCCATGAGTCGGTACATGAGCTCAAGCTTCTCAGTCTCATTTGCCTTTATCATTCCTGGACACTCGGCGAGTACCGTATCCTTGAAGTCTGTCACGAGCACTTCAACGCAGCAGTCCATGAGAGCCTGGATCGACCCGCTGGAAGGCTCCAAGTATTTCTTAGCACGACTCTCTTCTTCTTTCAGCTTGGCAAAAGCGTACTTCATGTAATTCTGTACTCCATTCTCTGTCAAGTAAGACGTAGCTTTGACACGGTAAAAATTCTCTGTTGACTCTATGTAGGCTCGCTCAAAATTTTCACGATAAATTTTGAGCTTGTCTTCTGGATCTGAACTTAAATTCACTGTAATCGAAAAAGAGTCGTAAGAATTTCATGCATTTTTTGAGAAAAAATTCCAGAGGGTTTCTTACCATAGGATTCACGAACCCCAATGACTAGAAGTGAATCAAATGCTTCGCCATTACGCTCAGCTCTAACTAGTTTCATGGCTGAAGACTGTAGTCTGGCTTTGATGTTACTGAAAATTTGATTATTCCAGCTATCCAGCATAAGCTGCAAGGAAAACAAAATATCATCTCTTCAAACCCCGTATACGTCAATGTAGAAACATATTCCAATGAGTCGCTTACCTTCCTAACATCACTCTCATCGTTCTTATGCTTTTTTGGTGGTGCAGTAGCCTGGGTATTATTATTAAGCGATATCTCCACTGTACTAAAAGGCTTGGGTAAATAGATGCACTGCTCAAAGAAGGTTCTCCATTCACTAATGTAAGCCTTAAGTAGAGCTTGGTCTTCTGAATGAGCAAGTACACGCTGGAATCATACAAAGTAAAATCAAGCAGGCATCCCTAGTAATGATTTAACTTACTATGCATGCTTACCTGCGTGGCTTGCCCAATAAATTCAGCAATATTATCCTGTAGTGCTCTGTAAATCTTGGGTGCAGCCTTCTCATCCCATAAACATACTTGATGTACAGTGTAAAAGAGATCCTGCCATTCTGAACGACTCACTGGCTCTTGTCGTAGAAGTTTGACGATGGTCGGCTGCATCTTTGGCCATTGTTCTTCGAAA
>JABASM010001515.1:0-14196 GCA_019776545.1 Brachystomella parvula | reverse complement strand
CACTACGTGGTCCACGAAAAACGAAACGCCGATTGTACCAAAATAGAGCTTCCCAGATGAGTCGGAGAAAGGGAGCGAGACTCCCTGCAAAAACTTCAATTAAATTATCTCGTACTAATATTAAATATCTCGTCCCCTAACTTAGTCCAACACGTAGAGCAATTACCCCTCTTCTGGCCTGCTATCGTACAGTTCAATCTGTTATCGTACGGAGCAGTAAATAGCGTTTTTGTTTTTGATGAAACGTATTGAGCCCAGGAGTCTTTCACTCTAGGGAATCTACTTATGAAACATTTTGGCGTTTCGTTTTTCGTGGACCACGTAGTGTTAAATATAAAGACCCTGTACATTGAGTATGAAAACCCTTTTTTATTTATTGAGAATCTTTTCTGATCCGTTATCGGCCATCGTTTTGACGAACAGCGATGTGGCTGGTGCCCGCAGGACCAAAGTGTCATAAGCTACACTAAAAACAATCAGAAGATTTTTTTAACTGACAAGAAGCTCAAACAGAATTGAAGGGTCACAGTTAAAACATGACAAATTTCTGAAACTCCGTCCCTCATCCCCCCATCGCATTTCATTGTTTATCGAATTTGTAATATTATTGCAACATGGTCCGTGACTTTATTTTTTTTTTGGAACAATGTCGATGATTTAAAGACTCAAGTAAGCTATGTGTAAATTTATTTTCATTCGAGAGGATGAAGATGATGTGAGAGATGATGATGAATTTGGTTCCTGTCACCGGGAGTTTGGATTTGTACTGACGCTGGAAAAAATTTATGCCCACCCCCTCCGCCTCTAATTTAAATTCTATGCCTGTCCTGTCAAATTAGTTTTTATTGTTGTCATGAGCAGAAGAAGAGTGAGATGAGTTAAATTAATATGCGTATATGCCTATGCCTTGTATGCCTTGTATTTTCTAAACAATCCTATTCCCATGGTCCATTTAACAGCAATTCATCCTCAGGCACTGGAGCACTCCCTGTTTCCGCTATTATTCTCATCTCCATTTCTTCCCTTCCATAATAGGTGTGTATAAGGAGCCTCTTACCTAAATTTTAAATTTAGCTTCACCTCGTTTCTTACCAAGATTGAGTTCCCCTCTATTAATGAATGTAATCTCAAGAATTCATTCTTGAGAGGGAGGAGATGTTAAAAATTCAATGGAGTTCGTAAAAAATAGTATAATCTGATGTGAATTTCGTGGTGTTTGGCAAGGAGAGTTTTTATCTAATTATTGCGGGAACGCGAAAAGTTTTATTAACCAAGGGACTACTACTACAGCTTATACTTCCAAAAAACTCTTAGAAAAAGTAAGTTAAGTTGGGCTTAGAATTTTGGTTGGAAGTAAGAGTGGATTCCATTAGGGAAAGTTTCTCTGTATAAAACCCTGTTATAAATGAAAACTCGGAGGGCATAAGATTTTCCCAGGGCATCTCTAATGGCATATATACTGGTTATTATGTTACTAGGTCCCTACTTCCGTGTTATCAGACTTCTGTCAATGGCGTGCGTAGATATCCCATTGTTGGAGAGAAAATTGAGAATGACCTATACCTAATTTAGAATTGAAAAATTGTGAGAGCGGGTAATAATGGTGGCTGATTTATATTTCACAGGTCCAGTCATTGAGGTTCATGCCGTTGCTCATAAGAAAGCCGTTCTACCGTGCGATATCAGTGCACCAATACTCTCGGACTCTACTATTCTAGTGCTCTGGTATAAGGACCTTGGAGACATGCCAATCTATAGGTAAGGAAAAGAAGAAGAAAAAAAATTCAATCAATTTTTTAAAAAAGAAAAGGCTACCCGTCAAGGCGTGAATTGGGTTTTCGCTTTTGTAAAACATTTTCATTTTCTACTTTCTCGGCTAACTAACCCTGGGGTAGGCCTATTAAAAATTCATAAGATTGTGAAATGAATTTTTCAAGCCTTTTTGGAAAGTCCCTCATCATTTCTACTCAACGCCTAAATTATTGACTGAGAGAATCATAAAAGCCAAAAAATAAGAATTTTAAAAGAGTTTTCAGAATGAGGTTTTCTGGTCGCTTAAATCGAATTGGAATTTTTAGTCGGATCATGGACTGGAATCTAATGAGTGATAGGCTTTTGAGGCATTTAGAGCAAAAAAGAGCTTTAACTCTAAAAAAGGATACCGCACCTCAAAAGAGGGACAGAGAAGCCCGACAGATTTCAATGAAACTTGGTGCGATCTTTAGTGCTCACCAGTAGCTCCAAACTTGGTACGGGACGAAAGTGGGCCATTGACATTTTGTGACCTTTCGGGGTCACCAAAGGTCAGTCACTTGACCTCATGGATTCGGACAAGTGATACATCAATCGAAAGGGCGTGGTCTCCTGATTATAAAAATGTGTCACACTTACCGGTTTGGCTTAAAACACGGCCGCCAGAGGTCATTAACTTTTCTGCAAACACTTTGCAACCTCTAGCGGCCGTGTTTTAGGTCAGAAAAGTCAAGTATGGCATTTTTTTTAGAATCAGGAGGCCCAGCCCAGTCGATTGACGTGCTGCTTGTCCGTGACCTTTGATGACCACCAAAGGTCACAAAAGGTCAATGCCTCGTTTCGGTCCAGTACCAACGTTGGAGCTACTGCTGAATACTAACGATTGCACCTAGTTTCATTGAAATCTGTTGGAGCTTCTCTGTCTCGCTTCTGAGATGCCGTCTCCTTTAGTAGTACACCGGTTTTAACACTGAAAATCGAATTTGAAATCTGTGGGAATAAACCATGTGTTCAGCTAGAAAGGTAGCGTGATTTATCCGGCAATTTCAATCAGTTCACAATTACTTTGCGTGCTTAATCTTGAGCTAAAAAAAAAACTTTAGCAAGTTTAATTATTTATTAAAGGACAACAGCAGACTCTGGTCAAGTCCGCTGCTTCATCGTCCTCGGCTTTCCTAGCAATTTTTTGGAGGGAATAATTTCAGCAGAAATGATGAGAGAAAGTTAGGGTGGATTTAGGAGAAAATAGGTCACTAACCCTTTGTAAAAAGCTTGAGAGGGTGAGGAAGAGGGAAGTTAAGAACAACACGTAGTTAAAAATTAACTTGATTAGGAGTTTGCTTAGAGGTAGAGAGGACTTGTTGCCTCTTAATTAATTAGTTAGAGCTGAGCTCTTATTACGAGCTTCCTCGTTCCACCTAGTCTTCAGACGACCTCAAAAGAAAAACTACAGGCCTGGAGACACAGTTTTTAAAAAAAAGTAGAGTCAAAGAGGATTCCAAGCAGAAAGCATAGCATAATATAACTCGGTGTGAATTCATGTGAGAAATTGACACGAGAAAGTTGAGAGATGAAGATGTTCTTTTCCTGGAACAGCCTGTGCTCAAGTAAGTAGCGAGGCTTAGCAGTACCAAACACCAGCCTCGAAAGAGCTCATCTCTTCACAATATTCCAGCGGCGTTCTCATCTCTGTCTTAAATTGAATGGCTTTTGGGATGGATGAGCAAAAAGAGAAAACGGTATAAGGGGAAAGCTCCTAGAAATTTTTGCTCATCCTACCGAATCAAAGAAAAGAGAGTGATGAAATGAAAGTTCCTTCGAGTCACTGGACTCGGGGCAAATACAGGACGGAACAGCTCAACACAATTTTATTGTCGACTCGTGCAAAAAAATTCTGTCAAGTTTTAAACACCTCAATCTATCAGGCTCCAGGAAATTTTAATCAGCGGGTTCAGAGTTCTGCTCTAATCCTTCTCTAATTAATGAAATAAAAGGTACATGGAAAGATTGAACCTTGGATTTTGAATGCGTGTGTGGGAAGGAAGTTTGAGGGGTCGGACGACAAGGGCGACCTTGCTGCTGAGTCTGAAAATCTTTTTTTTTGTGTGTGACTGGCAAGATTTTTATCTTACTTGGCACTTTGGAAAAGAAGTGAGATGAATTGAACGGATTGTATAGACAAAGAACTCAAAACTACCAGTCCGACCGCTAACAGCCATTTCACTGCTTATAAGTACGAAATAGCTTTGCTTGGAGCAACCAAAAAGTTTTGAAAAAAAAGAAGAACTCTGACTTATTTGGTTTCCATTTTCAAAAGAAAAAGTTTCACAACTTTTAACTTTTTTTTTCTTTCTTCTTTCTAAAGTACCCTTCATTCCTGCGGTTTTCACGTTCTTTTCAATGAAAAACTTGGAAAATGGCTGGGTGACATAATCAAAATTACAGTGATCTTTTTTCTGTAAGGCCCCTGCATATAAGAGTAGGCTGGTTATAAGACCACTCATTTGACCTCGTTGGTCTGTCCTAAGGGAGTTCATGCGTTAAATTGTCGCATACGACCCCCGGGTATTACACTAAAGTGGGTAGAACTCCAATAAATCGTAAAAATCCAGTCCTCAACCTGTGCGTAAAACTTTTGGATTCGCAGACTTGGGAACCGGGAAACAGCCTTTCAGCAAGAAACGAAAAGGTCAAAAAAATTTCGCAGCAGGCTGAACTTCAGTGACCTGCGGGGGCCAACTCATCCGAATTTCGTAAGATCACCTCCAGAACGGAGCGCGTTTGCAAGTTTTTTTTCTGTAGGGGTGGCCCTTGGTATCATTCACGTTTTCTCGCGTATGACTTCCGTGTCGTCTCGTACGGCATCAAAAGGCTTAAGACCTATGGTGCGGTAACCGAAGACCGATATGGGGCTTATGCGAGGAAAGACTCCGAGGGCATTCTTTGCACTCTTGTTTCCGCTCATTTTCATCATGTAAATGGAAAAGATCACCAGTCACTTTTGTAGATGTATAATTGTCCCGCAATAAAATTATTTTGAGCTCCTGCCTGAAATTTTATTCTGTAACAGCCCCGTGTATCCACGCCAGTGTTATGTGCAGCCTTTGCATGTTTATAAGATCTGAAAAGCTGAGCTCCCGGAAAGGTGCCTTATAGAAACGGATCACTGTATTAGGAAATAGGCAAATAGACTTCCTACACCCTTTTTCCACAGTTTTTTTTTCAGATAAAGCTTTACTTTAGGAAATGTTTTATTGCAAGTTCGGAGGCATTTTCTGCCTAGTCGAACAAATATTTACGTAGGGTTAGTTAAAGCCTTGGGCGTAGCTTGTATATCTGGTGAACCTTCCTAAACACCTCCTGTCAGTTTTCCCCCTCCCCAGCACCCGCCATTGAAAATGTTTAAAAGCCAAACTTATCTCCATTTCACGTGATATTGCAAAACCACCCCGCCGCCTGCAAGCTACTGCTGTACCCGATAACGCAGAGCAACTTCCACGCTCCGCTTACCTCGCAATATACTCGCAATTACCATGAGAGTCGTATTGCAGCGATCCAACATAGCTACAGGTTTCCCAAAAACGCATTCCCAGAAAAAGTTAACACTAAACTCTGATGTACGGGAAAAAATCAAATACCATGCATTTTAATACAATAGCCTCCACCTAGCATTTCCGGCGGCAATTATGGCACTTGCCGTATACAGATAATTATCCAAAATTACTCCTTCAGAATGGAGAGCTTTTATAATTTTTCTGCTCTACATGTCCCCATTTCTTCTCCATTGTTTACTTGTAAGTTGCTCTTGATCTACTTTCATCTCATACTTTTCCAGAGCGGAAAGACTAATGCGGGTAGAGTCAGGACCACAAGATCAGTTTCTTCATGTACTCCAGCAAAAAAATTTTGTTTTGATTGTTCCGTGCGAGAGACTTCCCGTATATAAGACATATACTTGTTCTCAGTTAATTGAAAACCCTCGCCTGAGGTTGAGTGTGAAGTTCTTCACCTTTGGTTAGGAGTACGGGGAACAGTTAAGGTAGGATTTTAGGATGAGAAAGCGAAAGAGGGAAAAAGAGAAAGGAGGAGAAGAAGGGACGAAATTACATTTCCTTTCACTCCAGTATCTCCCATGTTATTTTTGTTCTTACGCTTCCCTTATCCTTCTCTGTGATGAAGAAAACTAACGTGAAATGTCTATAGAATAGAGCCGTGTGTGGGGTCTCTTTGTCTGTCTGCTTGGATAACTGCTTCAAAGTATTTTGTAGTATATAAGGGAAACTACAAGTAGCCGTATTAGAAAAAGAAAGAGAGAGGAATAGAGGAAAGGAACTACTCGCTAGGAAAAAAAAAGAAGAAAAAGAAAAGAAAATTGAGAGACTTCTTGTTTGGTCTTCGTCAGTGAAAGCATCCTCCCTTTCTTCTCTATACTCCAGAGGAGAAAGTCGCCTTCCAATCCTTCTAACTATCTTCTTCAATTGACCATTTAGAATTGAGCATAGTTCCACTAGCATTTTTTTTCTCTTTTCTTCTATTTTTTTTTGTCGAGTCTAGAGTCCAGATAGAAGCTCTGCCTAGTTCATTCTAAGACAATTTAAAAGATGAGGGAGGAAGATAAAGTGAAGAGAAAGTCCTTTAAAGTATCATTCTTTACTCTCCGCCTCCACAACAAAAATACGCTTCTCTATCTTCTACAACAATAAACACCAAATTACAAGTTTGTCCAACTTCACGCTTCAACTATTTCAAATACTGATGGTAGAATGCAACTATTTCTCTCGTCTGAGAAGCATCTTACTTTTCCGATTCCAGGGCTTCGTGATTTCACAGCTAAATTCAATGAGATGTTTCGGCTACGCTTCTGTCCGTAGAATTTAAGGCTCATTTTTACTTATCCTTCACATTTTTTGAGGAGGGGGAGTGGGGAGTGGGTGGGTTGAGGAGGAGGAGTTATGGAGCTACCTGTAGAAAACGTGAGGAGTGAGGAGGGAAGAGACAGAGGAGAAAGTAAAACCTAGGAGCATCAGGTTGAAGGGGAAAATGAGGAGGATATGAAAAGTAGGTGAGGAGTAGCTGAGGACAAGATGAGGAGGAGATGAGGAAGAGATGAGTAAAAGTAAAAAAGGACGAATTTTTTTTTTTCTTATAAAAAAAGGACGAAGTTAAAATGAAACTATGCTCATTTTTATCCTTCGACGCAAAAGAAATTTTGATATCAGATAAATTTTAAATATTTCAACACAAACGATATTATAGGTGAATACGAGAGAAAATAGAATTACAAGTTCCTGATCTTTGCAGCGTACTGTATTTTTGCAACCTGTGGGTTTCACTTTCATTTTAGATCTATTCAAGATTCGTCTCACCTCCTCACTCACTCATTTTTTACTCCTCACCTCCTCCTCGAAACTCCTCCTCACACCTTCTCTTCATAAACCGTGAACGACAAGGAAAAGTTTGCTGAATATGAAGCCATATTTATTTAAATTTTCCCAAACACTATTTTTTCGGTTGGCAATCTTCAAAGCATGAGAAAGACGTGAAAAAGAAGTTTCTGGTCGGAAGTTTCATCCCAGCTTCCCTGAATGTAGGCTTATCCTTCGGAATGGCTTTCTCGTAATGAATGAGTGCAGATTGGGAACAGGCGGATTGAATATTGTCCCAGTAATGCCAGTGAAATTGTGCAATTGGAGTAATGTCTTCTGTAGAAAGTGAGTGGAGTAGTGGTTGCCTTGCCTGCTCCTAATGGGTTCTGCCATGTCCCATTTGTGCCTGCTCCAACAACACGACTAACCTAATGGCCCTTTCTCCTTTACTTTCTGTCCTCACTCAAAGAGAAAAGTTCAAGCCTGGCCCGGTAGCGCTGTCAGAAAAAGGTCAACATTATACACCGAATTTCGAAGAGCCGAAACTTCCTCATTAACATTAGCTAGTAGTTTATAGTCCGCATCATGTACACGGAATGTTCCAGGCTTTTCCCGTACTCATTTCTTCTCCCTGTAATCTTTTCAGACTCCTTGGATTTTTTCAGGGCTCCGCACAGAAGAGCTTGTTGATCATGAAGGGGTTAGATAAGCAACTATCCAACATCGACCTTTTCTCCATCATTTCACAAATTCTGAAAGGCTTTTCCATCTGCCTGAAATTCCGTATGCAGAGAGAGTTCCTGTCCTATTAGAAGACTCGTCATTACGTGGTATTTGCACTAGTTTCTTTATACTTAAGGTGGACTAAGCTGAAAGAGACTTGAGACTTTCTCCTCCTGCTTTCAAAACTTGGTCCTTCAAAGAGGATTACTCTCCTTTTCCCTGACGACCCTTCTGTATTCCTTCTATATCCGTCTCTAAACAGGGGATCTGATGAACAGATTAGTCTTGCATTTCTCTGCTGCTCAGTAACTACACCTCCATCACCCCTTCACGGATTTCAGCCTACTCCCAACCACCTCTTTACCACCGTCACTCCTTTCTTCCTTTCAACCGAGAAAGGTATTTCCTCGTTCGTAAGGCTTTCTTCTCCGCTGTTGGCAGCCACACTCTATTGAATTTTCTTCCTTCTTATTTTCATTTTCTGTAAATCCTTTCCCTCATTTCAAAGCCTCCACTTAAAAACCCTATATCTTCTAAAACCTTAATTACGTTCGAGGCCCTGGCTTAAGTAGATTTCAACTAGATTTTTAGAGAGTTTTCTGCTGAACGTTGCACCTTTTCATAATTTATGCATGAATTTCATTAAATGGAGCCTTAGGATCTGTGCGAGCTCCATAAGATAAGGCTCCTCACAAAATTTGAGGGAAGCGGGCAGGGGAATAGGAGCATCATTTTTGTTGAGTTATGGAATCCGCTTGTCAGGATCTGGACACAGTTGGCTGTAAAAAAAAATGAATTTTAGAGGTTGCGGTTAAGAGTGGCAATGGTGTCTAAAGGCTGGGCTTCTTTTCTCACGAATACAGGGATACGGAAAAATGATAGTGAAATAGGTCAGCGTCGTCAGATTACTTCATTTTCAGCAATTATAAATTTAGGGAATTTCATTCTTATTATTTTGCAAAAATATTTGCACGCCTGATTCAGAACTGGTTCAGACCTCTGGACTCAAAATTTTTAGCTGGTGGATTTCACTTTTTCTTTGCTGGTATTTTATTTGGTGGATAGTTTCAATATTATCCAGCTTTTCAGGAAAGCCAGGAAATACTTTTATTTTTAGGCAGTTTTCTGTGTTTTGTTCTTGAAGGTGGTTTTTACTTTTGGAATTTATTTAAAGTGTATTATTTGGCTGGTTTAAAAAAAATTTTGGATTTTTTTAAAATTATAAAGTTTATGGGCTATTCTGCTCAACTGAATTCAGTTCTCCACAAAGCAGAGCAGTTAAATTAATTTTTGATGAGAATAGGAATAAATCCTTTCATTTCCAGGCTTGTTGTGGTTATATTCGAGCCAGGCATCTTCAAACCGCAGGATGGCAACTTGATACCGCGGAAATCAGTTCGTATTATATAAAGAAAGAGCCTCAGTTAACTCATTTCAGTTTGAAATTATTCTGATCTCAAGTTCCCATTTGAATTTGTCATTAAAATTAAATCACGATGTGTAGAAACTTAAAGTTGAGTATATATGTAAATTCTACAGGGGCTCAAATATGTTCAACAAGTTTTATTTTCTGTATTAGAGGCTTCAAATTTCACTTCTCATCATGCTCACCTTACAAAAGAGCCAACCACAACAAGTATGTAATTTCAGTAAAAGCAGGGATGACTTTAGCTCATGCATGCAAAAAAACAGTAATTTTGGGTGGGAAAACCATGTATCCTAGTGTAGGATAGTCAGAGAACCGCCCCACACTGCGAAGCTAACTCAAAAAAAAATGTAAACTTGGATTTAAGATTCAGCTAGGCTGAGATTGATACTGATTTACTTTAATGGGGTAATTAGGATAGTATGGTGAGCTAGTATTTATTTTTAGCCTGCTAAACTACTTTTACCAGTGAAATTCAGGTTGCTTGGATTTACGGTTACAATAAAAATCTCCTTAATTTGCCCCTCGCGTTCCTTACTTCCTTATTACATTGTTGAGGTATTGGAGTTTTTGGCCAAGTCATAATACGCTATGGAAGCTCAAGTATTTGTGTTTAGTAGTTTCTTGATGAAGACTTTCTATATGCCTTTCCCCAATAAAACCTGTTTTTATGGCTCAAATACAGTTGGACTTGAGTTCTCCAGCGTAAACTGCAATGAAATTAATAGCCATATAAAATTCACATAATTCTTTAAGCCATCACGTGGTGATTTTGGTTGTAAACCAAAACCAAAAGCCCTTATAGGAGAGTTATCTAAAGAATTCCCATGGGGACTTTCACCTCTCTAACAAATTGCTATTTCGAGCAGGTTGCAGACCTACACTTACAGCTTCGTGTTTACATTATGTCAAGGTTCCAGAAAGGCATCAAGCTCGTTACTGAATTTTTGGATGCAATCTTTTTGAGCAGGTCTGAATTAAAAAAAAATGTAGAATTATTTTTATGCATGAATTTTCTTCATCTGATGACACCAGTCCACTTACGCCTGGTTGCATCTCTCTCCTCTCCTTAGTTTTTCTCTGAAGGAGTGAGTGACAAGAAAAAGAAAGAAGAAAACTGACGGAATAGCTAATTTCATTAATTCAAGCCTGCTGATGTAAAGAAATGACGTTGACATAATTCTGTCTTTTTCCATTTTATTAATTTCTTCCTTCTCCTTAACGCCATTTCCACTTTCCTCAAAAAAAGGGAAAGAAATCTGAATAGAAAATTCTGAATGGTAAGCGGTTGTAACGAAATGTCACGCCACGAGTGAAACACAATTTTTTTTTGTAGTAAGGGAGAAGCGCAGGAGAACAAAAGACAATGTTCCCAGACTCCTGCTCTACTTTCACTGAAAATTCTGTTGATAAAATGGGGAAAGGTAACTGGAACATTAAAACTGATTAGGGTGGTAGTAATACTGCTCAGTCATTTCAGTAGTCCCGAACCAATGATAAAGAGAGAAACGTGAACTGAGTCCTTAAAACGCTTAATATTGTTATTAGCACACGGATCTCCGCTGAGAGGAGATTAAATTAAGTCTTATAAAATGGACAACTGAAGCGTGGTATGAACCCCAAAGAACTGATTAAACCCACAGAAAAGCACTTGACTCCTGCTGTGCCACTAGAATCCTACTTCTAGCAGATCAAGTGGTCACGGTGGGAAAAGCGATACAGAGAGCTCGTCTACGATACCTAAATTTTAACGTCTAATTTTCTCTTAATGACTTTGGTCCATTTCATGCTCCCCACAAAAAAGGAAATCATGGTTACGCTATAAAACAATTGGGACTTGAGCCAAAACGATTCTTGATCTTCCGTATAATTCAATCAGGGAAAATAATTATCGGATCGAGGCAATTAAATGACGGGAGTTAATCCGTCTGTCTAGCTTTGGTAAGAGTGTAACAAAATCTTGAAAAAGCAGTGGACTGAACTGAAATTCTACCAGTAGAATTTGAGTATGGGAATCTCGATTTTAGTGTAATAGGACATTGCCTTCATATTATGAGAGCAAGGGTGAGGCCTGTAGGAAATGAGCAGTGGGTAAGTTTAAGGTATCTGACTAAGCGTAAAGCATTCTGTTGTAAATGCCCCTTTACTTCCTGAGGAAAATAATTCTCTCCATCGATTATAGGATCAGGATGCTTAGCTGAATCCACATATCAACCTGAAAATAGTATCCAAGCAGAGAATTGATACTCCTGAACCAGCGTGGTGATCTATTATCACTACTGCCTAAAATTAAATTTCACGCTTCGGAAAACCAAAGTGTGTATTGAGTCGGACGTGGAAGCTGTTGAGGATGTCCGGGATTGGAAGGCTGGCTTTTCTGACATTTTCTATTTTATTTTTCTTTTACAGCTATGATGCTCGAACCCAGCCTGGGAGCCATGCAAAGAATGAAGTCCTACTGGCCAAGAGAGCTTATTTTCGAACTGTTACAGAACCAGCCTCTCTATCGATCGATAATGTCAGCGAAACTGACGCTGGGCTCTACCGGTGCAGAGTGGATTTCCTGAAATCACCAACGAGGAACTCTAAAGTCAATTTAACCGTCATAGGTGAGTTACCAGAAAATAATTTCATTATACGAAGTCCACGGTACTGGATTCTTTGACGAAGGAAGGATTTCCTCTTAAGTTGATCTCTAACTAATGTACGCCTGTCACTACCCATTTCTTCATTTGGGAGACAGAGAGCATAATTCAATGTCTTCCTAGCAGAGTAGTGGTCGTCGACGGATGTGACAGGTTGAGGATTACTGTCTTGTCTCTCTGGTTTACACTCTTACCCAGGGAAGGACATCCTTTTTCTCAAAGTATTGTCCGCAGCAGTGGCATCCACTCCGATGTCTCATGCCCCAGCTGAATGACAATTCCTTACTTGTCAAATTCTCGAGGCAGTTGGCACGCTTGTCTTAATTTTCATCACTTTATGCCAAAGTTTGGAGCCCTTGAGCCCTCAGTGTCGTCGACACTTCAACATTATCTTTTTTTCTAAGAAAAACATTCTCTTCTTCATGCGTTTTCCATGTTTCAAAAAAATTTTACTCCGGAATTTTTTATTTGAAGAGGCCTTTTTAGCAATTCCGTGGTAATGGCTGGCTGGATGAATTTAATTCAAAGCTTTTCAACTGTCAGGGACAGGTTCTCGTGAAAGTATCCTATTATGTCCTCGAATAATTTTCAGTTCATAAGCGCCGCGTCCTACGGCCCTAACTCAATTAATAAATTGCACTAAGCTCCCGGTCCTAGTCGTGCGAGTTAATTGTGTGGGAAATTGACAATAAGAAAGAATGAGAGCCTGTCGGCTCCGTTTACGCTCCACGCCAGCCCACCATTCCATCAGCTTTATTTTTCAGAACGGGTCAAATGTTGAAGATACTTTCATCCTCCATTAGCGAGTCAATCGTAGCACTCATTGTTTACTAGTATTAGACTTGGAGAGCGGGCAGACATTTTCTCGAGGCCTGATACGCTCTCTTTTCGGATCGAAGCTTTTATTGCTCCGTATCTATGATTTTCTCTTTCAATTCTTTGAAGATTTTACTAGAATAAGTCCCTTTCCTTTGAAGCCGTTTCCGTTTTTGATAGCTTAGGCCTATTGAGGATTTAAACTGAAAAAAATATGGTGAATCGAGGTTGAGGTTTTAATTTTCTGTGTGAAGAATTTTTTCAATTAATCTCTTTCTATTTTATTTGATTGCTTTTTTTTTTTTGGTATGGAAGATTTTTGCAAGGAATTAAAATGAGAATACCAGAAAAGGAAAAGACAGAGCCTAACAAATTATTTCATCGTGACAAGTTTCATTAGGATGATCATATTTACAGAGGGTACCATCTAATTTGCGTAAGATTATGGATGGGACTTGTTTGTACTAAGCCCGTGTAAGTGTCTACTTATGTACAGAATTATTATCATTTAGAAAATAAATTTCAATTTGGAATCCAGGGGTGGCCGGGTCAGGATTTGAATAGAAACAGGACGCTTAATGAAATTAAATAATCAAATTTTATTTTGGCGTGGGAGACATGTTTATTTTGGAGGGTAAACTATATGAAATATTACTTTCAACAAAAGCATGGCGGACGTTCAAAACTAAAACATTTAAAAATCAGCTTGAGGGTTACACTTGTCAACGTAGCTTTTTTAATCTCATTTTCCCTACTTCATTCTGTTTCCAGAAACTTTTATTTCCTCCCTTGGATTTCCATTCCAATAACGTAAATAGTACAGTGCAGAAGGAAATTAATTAGTTCTTACTTAGTATTTTTGCGAAAGTTTAAATTGATTAAATGGAAATCAATGGCGGCAACGCTATATGAGCTTAAAGAGACATTGATTGCAGCAGTGAAATCGAACCGAGCGCTGCACGATTTTACAAATAATTCCAACCGTAATCGATTTCTGAAATACGAGGCTTAGAGCAGTGGTAAAAGACTATGTCACACCGAACAGCATCTGGCTGCGGTAAATTATTCGCCTCCACCTCTTTTTAGTGTGGCCTACTCAAAAAAATGCTGCCGCGGAAAAAGTTCTGCAATCACAAAGGCAGCGGCAGGTTTGATACGAAGGACTTTTTGGTGTGGCATATAGTATATCTTGGTAGCAAGGGGATGCATGTGTGGTTTTTCTGACGTCGTCAATTCTTCCGCTGAAACATTGATGCCGGCTGCAATGTGGCTGGCGCTTTACGCTTCCTTTTTTCTGAACCGCTGGCCTCTTTCTTATGTGTCGGAGGAATTAAGCTATCCGGAACGTGCTTTCGAACCATTTGAGCGCTTACTGGAGTTAGCACTCGTCGAACTCGGTTAGATATTTTTTGCAATTCTGATTTGCATAACTCCCGCCTACGCTCTCAAAAACGCCTAACGGAATGTA
>JABASM010001514.1:0-14197 GCA_019776545.1 Brachystomella parvula | reverse complement strand
TTGATGTGAGAAAGAAAAGCATTTCCAAGTCCTTGTCCAGAAGCAGCTCCCTTCACCAGCCCAGCTATGTCCACAACGTTGAGGAATGCCGGTACTTTGCTATACAAAAACATAAAAAAAGTTTGTCAATTATATTCTTTCATTTTTTTTTCCTCCGTAAGAGTTGGAAATAATCCTTGATCAGAATATGTATAACACGGAATTAAGCCATTATTCCCATTTCCTGTATTTATCAAACTTCCCGTCGAACGAGCCAAGGAACATAATTTACTCAACGTCCGCTTGCTCCCTTTTTTTTATTCGCTAAAAAATTTCACATTCAGAGTATCATGCTGTTACATTTGGAATCTGTGAATTATTCCTAGCAAGTTCTCTCCTATTTGGGAAGTTTAATGATAAAATGTTTCATGGAATATTTATTCAGAGTAAACCTTAAATGTTGAATACACATATCTCCACCTACACCACCCCTATTGTATTTGTTGGTTCAGCCATTGCTCAGAGTTATGACACGCGATCTCTCGTGTCAAAATTATTCCCTCCATTGTATACTACTACTAGTAGTTGGTTCATGAGAATGAATAGAAAAACTTTGTTCCCTTAAAAAAGACTCTCTGCTTCAGCACATCCAATTCAATTTCAGTTCTTTGAAGATTAAGTTCTACGATTACTCTCGTTCTCTGTGATATGATGGCGGGGGTTATGGAGAGACGGGGAAACTAATTGGAAATGACCATTTTCATAGTCCTGCTTTTGTTCCCTGCTTCTGCTACTACGTCCCGCAGTTAAACACAAAGTGCTTTATTTCAGATACGCATTCCCGTATCGCCTCCGCTCAGCGAACTGCTAAAGATGTGCAATAAAAATTGGATAGAGAAGTTTCATTCTACAACGTAAATCAGAACCCCGTTCCTCCAAAGCAATGCTTTACAATATCCTAGTGGTCTTCCTCCTTCACTCCGTCTACACCTAGGTTCTTTCACGTCCTGATCAAGTTTAGTTAGCTTTACCTGAGAGGTTTGTGGTGCTCACAGAGATAGTCGAACCTCGCATCAGGGACTGCTACTCTACCTGAAACAAAAGGATCGCGTATATCTAAATCACACAGTACTAATGCCAAAATTGGATTAAGTTTAAGGATTGAAAAAGCTGCAGGAGTATAGCTCCATGCATTGATAGAGACAGAGATTTGCTATGTGATTATGCCCGAAGGTCAGGACTTACTTTCATTAGGATCGATGGTACAGAAGGGAAAGTTTTCCGCTGGAATTGCACTCTTGGTGAGGACATTGAAGAAAGTAGATTTACCGACATTGGGTAGTCCCACTGTAGAAATCAAGAGAAAGGATAAGTAAAATCTGTAATCACTTTCTTCCAGCGATGGCTCTCTGTGCCTTTACAGTTAGAACTAATTCACTACAAACGCAAAGACTATACAGTACCACGTTGACGTACACTTTGAAGTACTGTAGCAGCTGCAGTACATAAATTGACTGTAAAAATGTATATTTACTTACCGACTCCAATTTTAAGATTTGTTCCGACTCTACCAATCAATGGCTTCTGTTCCACTACTTCCTGCTTCTTGGGAGGCATGCTTATAGGTGTCAAACTAATTTCTCCAGTATCTCCAGCAATCCAGATTTAATTCTAGAACGTGAAATTAATCTCTAGGAAAAGTCAATTAATTTTCAGAAAAAATGTGTTCACACTTTCACAGCCGGATATTTTAAAAACAGCGGAAAAGGTTCCATTGGCGGAAAAAATATCAGATGGTTTTGAAACTTCAATATTTTTCTCGCTTCACTCTTAAAACTCACTTTTCCAGGCAGATGGCACGGCCTACACGTTCACAGTCACCGACCCAAGCCGTTTTTCATTTCAATGAGCACACGCTGGGATGCAAAGAAAAAGATACAGAAATTCCCAGAATCAGTGTAGTACTAATGTACATAAAGATAAACTTGAATATTTCAGCATCACCTATAATCTCAACTTAAAGGTTTATAGAATTCTAGCAGTGATTTGCAGTTCAACCTACCAAATCTTCGCTTTTTGAGCAATTACAGTATTCGCAGCAATTTTAGCCTTAAAGATATTCACCAACCTCGCTAATTCTTAATTTTCGGCACCCGGTTTTCCACAATGGCATTCTGAGAGATCCGCAGGTCAGCAAATTCGAAATTTTCAGGAGAGCTTACTCGGCAAGATTAGGAGGTCCGGCCAATTTAAGGTAGCTTGGAAGGTCATTCTGACCTTTTGAGTGACACGAACTCCGATTCCCGGTACACTTACGTAGTAAAAAGACTTCCTTATAAACCAGTTATCAATAGAAAAAGGGTCGGGCTCTCGATGGGAAATCGGAATACTACTAGTATATACTACTAACTCAGCACATGCTAAAATTTTTGGGCAGCGAAAGTCCGAGAAAGGCCAAATCTGGGGCACATAATTTTTTCTTCAGGTTTTTTGCGTTCGAGGAGGGCTTTTCTCTTGTTTTGGGGCTTTTGCAAATGCGACTCACCGCTCGTGAAGGATGCAGGTCAAAAGCACCCCTCGGCTAATATTGTAACACGCACTGTACAGTTCAATTCCCATTACTTCCCTACATTTTTTTTATTTTTTTTATTTTAAATTTTTATAAATTAAATTTTTATTTATTTCATTCTTCAAAAGATCTAGGGTCAGTAATTCAGTTATGGCTTGCAATTCCTCAGCTTTACAAGGAGGAAAGATTTTGCCTTTTCTCAGCAATCTAACAATGGAATTTTTCTCTTTGAGTCTTTTTTGTAATGTACAATGAAGAGTTGCGGGTCCATGAATTACAATTCAGAATTCCGCACAAGGAACCCCATACAAATTAAATTACCCAATTTTATTCATTGTTCATAGCAAAGGGAAGCACGTCGTCAATTATGATCAGCTCAGTGAGCTAATTGTGGTTTTTGCGGTAAATAACTCACGACCCAGTGGAGCGTCCAGTACCCAGGCATAATTCCAGACAAAGAACCCTAGACTGACACACCGTTTCTTTTTATTCAAAGAAACCTGGAAGGGAATGAACAAAATGTTAAATTGCTCAAAAAAGAAGTCACCGCTTCCATGAACAATTTCAATGGAGGGGTATAAAATATTATTCAATTTCTTTTACATGAAATTTCTGCTATCTCAGTCATCAGCCTTAAAATTTTGACGAATTTTTTTAAGAGCAGGCTTCCATGCATCGGAGTGCTGATCTTAAAATACTGCAAAAAGATGATGCATCTTGAACGGATTCAGATGGTTTTTTTGAAAAAGCACAGTAGGTCGATATAAAATCAAATGCAGAACGCTTGCTCCCTTTTACAAATTTTATTTCCAAAATTTCCATCTGTGACCCAACTAACGGCTGCCTAAAGATCACATTGTTTTGATCCGTCCTTTTGTTACGCTCATTTAAGTCCAGGGGGCTTGACTGGAGGGACGTTAACGTATGAGCCTCATAATCATGTCGTGTGAATGTAAGTCTCGGATTGTTGTTATAAATGGATTTCATACCTGGGAGACGTTTTTAAGAGCAGGCTTCCATGCATCGGAGTGCTGATCTTAAAATACTGCAAAAAGATGATGCATCTTGAACGGATTCAGATGGTTTTTTTGAAAAAGCACAGTAGGTCGATATAAAATAAAATGCAGAACGCTTGCTCCCTTTTACAAATTTTATTTCCAAAATTTCCATCTGACCCAACTAACGGCTGCCTGAAGATCACATTGTTTTGATCCGTCCTTTTGTTACGCTCATTTAAGTCCAGGGGGCTTGACTAGAGGGACGTTAACGTATGAGCCTCATAATCATGTCGTGTGAATGTAAGTCTCGGATTGTTGTTATAAATGGATTTCATACCTGGGAGACGTAGGGGAGGGGAGTAGCTGGGAATAAAAAATATAAAAGTCATTGAATAATGGGGGGCGTTCCTCAAAAAAACCAGGGAGAGAGGCAGGGATGGGAAAAGTTTTCATACCTGGGAGACGTAGGGGAGGGGAGTAGCTGGGAATAAAAAATATAAAAGTCATTGAATAATGGGGGGCGTTCCTCAAAAAAACCAGGGAGAGAGGCAGGGATGGGAAAGATGGGGCTCAATTCAACATAAATAAATATGATCATAAAATATGGATGGAGAGACTTGGAGTACGGTGATTCTCCGGCAGGCATTATTTAATATTATGGAGAAAGATTTAACTCTGATTATCAAATAGTCGTGCCGAAGTAAATAATCCAAAATTAATTTCCAGGAATTTCCTAAAAGAGTCTAAAACCGGAAAATTGAGCCAATGCACTATGAAACTGCATTTGAAAGTGAATTTGGATTTGAATTTCATTTTCACTTTGGATTTACCCCGTTTTCATGTAAAATTACCTTGATCCTCCTCGGACACCATACTTCCCCATTGACACTCGCGGCGTAGGGAACCGGGTGCTACCCCTGGAAGCTTCAAAAAAATATATGGTTTCTTTATATTCATTCGGTGCAATTAGTCGAGCTCAAAGGTGTGTATAATAATAGAAAAACACCGGAAATCAGGAGAGAGGACCCTCTTGAATCTGTATCCGAATCTAAATTCATTCTTGAGGGTGAAAAGAAAGGCGGCTTTCCTGTTTCTCTATCCTTGTCCTCCGAACTTGTATCAATTGGCTTTCTTCCTTTTACGTCATTTTTGCTACCGCCGCTACGTCCTCATTGTTCCATAGACTATTGCAACAATGGAAGGGCGGATGACATTCCTACCCACTGGTACCGTCTTCCTTTGAATCAAAAAACAGCAACAATGAGAACAGGCGGCCACTAATGTGTCATTTTCTAACACGTGTTTTCAAATCATTTCTTAGCATGGTCTCCGCCCAACTGGCCTGGAGAATTCTTTGACTTGTATTTTCCTCATCATTAATTATACATTTAATTACATTTTAAAGAATTCAGAATTGAGTTTGTTGTAAAGAAATTCGGCTTCAAGTGCAAAAAAAAGGAATTTTTTTTCGCATTTGTTTGATCGAAAAGTAATTTGTGTCACTCATGCGAATATGAATTCGAGTCAATAAAATTATTTGAGTTTGACGCCGCCGCAGCTAAAAACTTATGTTGTTAATGCGTTTGCGCTGATGCTGAAAAACTTGGTTTTTGAACATTCCAGTTCAGATTTGAAGAACAGGTGAGCCCTGAGTGAGTAATTAATCCAAAGGAATACAGGTTAATTGAGTTGAGTGGATTTTTAAATGGATTTGATTGAGATGGCGTCAAGAGACAAGGTGAATTAAAGCTTTTAAAGGAGTTATCTAATCCTGCACTTCTGTCATCTCAAGATTCCTTTCCTAAGCTTTTCTCTAATTCAAAATGTATTGTAATATAAAAGGAGTAGCAAATGAAGAAGAGTTATTAGTGTACTTCTTGTTATTAAACTACTTGAGCTACTTTGGATTCATCCCTGGTTCCCTGTCCGCAGTGCCATGAGTCTCCCTTTCCTTTGACTCGAGAAGAACGAAGGGCCTTTCTTCCAAAATCCTGAAGAAAGGAAGAGGGAGATGAGATAAGATCGACATCGTAACAATAGAACACAAAATGACGTTGTGGAAATTACCGTCAACACCTCTCTCAGGTACCTGAGTCTAAAGGGATCCTTAGCGAGTACTTGGACTGCATCCTATGCCACCAATTAGTGTCCTTGCCCTAGCTAATTTTTTTGCAGAAAGAGAATAAAAATTTTCATTCCGATAATGTCATTAAAAACAACAATGTATGACTCGAGGGAAAAAGGACACGAGTCCAAAAGGATTTATACAAAAAATCACTGCAAGGAAAACAAACCGCGCAAAAACTTTAAATTAAAAGTGACCTTCCCATTGCTGAGACCCTTCTCTTTCTCCACCAAGCAAATTACTGTCACTGTAGCCAAAGTTCGCAATTCTTGAGCGTCAGGCGCTACCGCACCTTTGCGGCAAAAAAGGCGTATTGGCGCGTTTGCAGCAAGCTTCTTCTCGTGAGAAAAGGCGCAACCGCACCGCGCTATTACGCTTGTCGGAAATCTCGGCGCCTCCCGGAATCCCGCAACCGCACCGCGCACCATGCGCCTGGCGAATTTTTGCGCCTCCAAGCACTGACCACAACTTCTTGAAGGGGGACAAGTACCCAGTGTCCGAACCGTTATGGTACAAACCGCGGGTACAAATTTTGTGCCCGTGGTAAGGTTTAACACGTCGTGGGCTGTGTGACCCTACCACGGTAGCATGATATTTGGCGGGAATTTTTTTGCTGTGAAGTTTTGTGCATTGGGTTAGGAAAATCCCATTTTTGTGAAAACGTGTGCCCACGACGTGTTAATTGAATTAGATTTATTGCACCGGTGTCCTTTTTCTTTCGAATAGTACAATTCCAGTCAATTTCGCATATGAAGCTTTTATAAAATTCAGTGAGAATTTCAGGCTAAAAATTAGGTTCTGCGAGGAATTCTGTGTTCTAGGGATCCAAGGCTTCGTGTAGAGAACAAAGTGGTCAATACACGAAATCTTTAGGAAGACAATAAATTGAGTCTTAATTTGAAACCCCTCCCATTTTTATTGTTACACATTGGATTGAGGATTTGGCAGTGGCTTAAATTACCACTCTGAAAAGTAAAATCATTATTATCCTCTTTCCTTTGGTAGGGAAAGGAAAGAAAGAGATTTCCTTCCTCATCTCCTTCCACTATTATTCCAATGGAAATCTCTTCTATTTTCACTGACTCTATATTAAGGTTTCTCTTATATCTCCTTTATTTGTAAAGACCGAATCTCTGGAAGGAACTCTCCGACGCCACGGAGGCCAGGGAATGCATTGTTTCTAAGAAAACTTGACTTTTCTCTTTTCATCTTGTCCCTTCAAGCCAGCCTCAACCACGCCCATTTCTTCCCTTCTTCATTTCCGTAGAGAGAGATCCCAGACCATTTCCATTTCTATAGTAGTAGTGCTATAGTTGTAGATTACGTAAGGAATCCTTAGCGGTCACACTGACTGAGGAGACTCTTCAACACTACCACCACCGCTTCAGAAGCGAAAGAGAAAAAAAAGAATCCAATGAATCTCTCCTTTGATTCTTACCGCAGCAGCAGGAGAAGCATGGGCCGATGTTGAATTTTCCCTTTTGTGGTATCATTGTGGTGGTGGTGAAGTCATTCCAGGCGCTGCTATGTAGGTTTTCTATTTATTTGCTTACATAAGCTCTGAATAATAGAAATAGGTGGGTAAATTATTGGGCTTTCATCAAAATCCCCACTAAACCGCTTTAAATGGAATCTCGGTTTCTAATGCCTTTACTAATTCTTCCTTCCTGGAAAACAGTTAAAGAATTCCTCCAGTGATCCTGGAGAATTAAATTTATAAAATACAAAGGCAGGTTTCGATCTAATTTAATGGAACAAAAAAAAAGATAAAAAGTAATCACCAGCCGTAGATAATTTTTTTGGTTCCCCCCGATTACCTCCAATTTCCATTTTTTTTCTAGGTGAAAGTTAGGAAGAGAAAGCAAAAGTATTTCTTTGATTATGAATTACTTTAAGTCACAAACTCATTGAGTTACTATACTCTGTGCAGGGCTCTTTAATTTTCGGACACGCTGTAGTGGCTCAGTGTTTGTATTCCCACAAGGGAACGTGTAGAGCTCTCCGACAAATATTTTTGCTGATTTGTATTTTATCACCGAATCGAAATTGTGAGAAAATAAGATTCTCAGATAGTTGACTTACTTAATGGAACTTTGCTGGGTGCGGTGAAGTTTGACATTTTCCAAGCTTTCAACTGATAACTTCAGTCTTCTTCAGGGAAAATTATTCTCAGATTTTCGAAAACTGTTTTTTCTTCAACTTTCGGAAATTCTTATGGAAATTTAGCATGCAAGAGTTTGACATACTTTTATAGAAAAAAGCCTAAGTTCAAGTTTTTCTGATACTCAACGTAATGGTCTGGAAAATCTGATGACTTTTATCTGAGCCCGAATAAAACTGCACAAAGTAGAAAAAACCAAAGTTTTTCGAGGAAATGCATATTTTCGCATGTTAAATGCCATATAGATTTTGCTTAATTGAAAACCAAGTTGAAAGCAGTAAAAAAAAGTCGAGAAAACTCAAAAGTGTGGCCGGTCAACAATAACGTTGAATAAAATCGGGTGTTGGAAAGCTCGAAAAGTTCCCTTGTCAGATGTACAATCACGTTATACAGCCTCACGGTAAGTTTGACAGCCTCCAAGAAATGGCGAATTTCTTTGAAAATTCTTCCAAATTTTATATCTGAGCAGCCGTGCATTTTCATTAAGATCTCAGATCGTTCATTTATTGTAAACTGCCTACTTGCCATCATCATTTGCTTAAAAAATTCAACTTCACCTCCGCAACCCACCCCAGGCAAAAGACGCCTCAAAAAATAGCGTTTACTTTTTTGGGCATAATAAGTAAAAGTAAACGTCCGGTGAAATGGTTTGTTTCTGTATTATTATTTATCTTAAAAAATAGAGAAACAGTAAAGAAGGGATGAAATGAAGGTAAAGTTCATGTCCATGGAGAGGGAACCTTAACCTCTACCAATTTGAAAGCTGTTACTCCGTAAGCTCGTTTCGTTGGGCGTTCCCAGCTGATTTCCTTTCCTTGAGAGCCGACAGACATTCGGCTCCACTTTCTTCTTAAATGGGTTTAAGTGTCTGTCTATTGTTACGCAAATGCTACAGGTAAAGCCATAAGCTTCATGGTGGTAGCATCACACCAACCACTAGATTAACAACATCTAACTACCATCTTCTCCTATTTTAAGTCAAAAGCCATGGAGGCGGACGTTTACTCATAGAAAAACGCATCCTTAAATCAAAAAATCCATGAAGTCATTTCACCCAAATTTTCACTTTTTTCCTCTTCTGCCGCCTGGCGCCGATCCGAAAATTGTTCAAGCATTAAATCTAATTTTTAAAATTAATTTAATAGAGTAACGGTTTTTGGGGAGAAAAAAAAATCCCTGCCATCCGCCATTTACTTGGGTTTCTTTTTTGAGTTGAAAAGAGCCAGTTAAAAATTCATGAAAACAGGGTGTATCATTACTCAAATTAACAAGGGAAGTCGACAGAGACCTTAGCCAAGGTAGTTATTTTGCCTACTTGAGCTTACCACCATCACATCATCATTTTCACTCACTCTATCATTAGACCCTGCTTTCTCTTGTTTTCTTTCCAAGAAAAATGATTTTCAATTTAAGAAAACCCAAGAGCTTAATTCTAATCACTTAATTCAGTATTATTTTCTTCATTTTCATTTTTCTGTCTTATTTTTTTTTTTCCATAAAATTTAAAATCCATCAGAAAATATTTTCATAAATGACTTTCTGGGTATTAAATTGAAAAAAAGTGATTGAATAATGCTGGGGATTAGGAAAAGGCGTAGTTACTTTGAGAAAATGGGAAATCCGCCTTACTAAAATATGTAACTATAGAGTAACCATAAGTAAAATTTAAAATCCTTTACAATTAAATTATTCATGCAAGGAAATCCCCTTTTTCAATTTTTCCACTTTAGGAAATATAAAAAATTTAAAAAGAAAGCTGACTTTTCTTTTGAGTGAAAGCACCGAATTTTTAAATTTCGGCAGTTTATGTACGATTTTCTTTTATAATTTATTTTTTGATTGATTTTTTGATTGGGCCCAGGCCACGTCATTAAAACTATATTGATTGATTTATTTTTTAGTCAAAGATGAGCACCAAAGAGTTAGAAGCAGAATTTTTTCTCTTATTCTGAAAATCCGTATTCCCGGTAATAATAAAAAAAGAATATTAAGAAAATAGTGGGATGAGACGTTATCATATTTTTCATGTTCCTGTTCCTTTGAGCCACTCCCATTAGAAATGAAGTAGGCAGTTCCTACATGTCCTTTTAAAAAAAAAGATGATAAATAGGTAAATACTACATGGAAGCTCACTTCTCACAGCAGGAAACTAAAAACCCCCTTCTGAGCTGATCAATTTTTCAAATTTCTCATTTTTAAATTTTACCTATATTACACTTGAGATTATTGTTAAGGAGAGAGGGAATTAGGAGATAGGGAGACAAGGTAATGTTTCAATAGGCACTTCACTACACACCCACTCCTGACATAAGGTGTCTGGAATCCTTAGCCTATGAATCCTGACCTCTGATACAGTAGTCATCCGTATTAAGCTCAGCTACGCCTACTCCAGATTACCAATTTTCTCCCAGACCTAATTTCAATCATTCATTTTCTACGCCAGTGAAAATAATTTTTTTTTTAGTAATTCTCAAATGATTTCTGTATTTATTTCTATGAACTTAGAATTTTCCAAGTAGCTTCAAACTTTTTTTTTTGGTTTTTGAAATGAAATAAAGTTGCATGACACTTTTGAGAATATTTTACGACTAAAAAAAATGGAGTTACGGAGCTACTACCGTATACGGTTGAGCTAACACTCTCCCATTTCAAGTTATTTGGCAAGAGAACTAATTTTTATGTTTGGAACCAAGAAAAGGATCTTGGAAAATTCATGACATGAACTGCAGTCAGTCAGATGCTGAAAAAATCAACCAACCAAATCTTCCATATTTTAAACCCACACTTCATTATTTCCGAATAGTATACCAAATGCCTGGATTCCAATTTCAAAGACAACCTCTGTATATACCACGGAAAATAAACCTTTAAATAATTTGAATTTTCTTCTGCCATTATTCCCGCCCCCTGCCCATCAACTCCCTGCATCTGAATTCTGAAAATCCTGCAAAAAAAAAAAAAAAATTCTAGTACCGTGGAGCGGAGTGACAGAAGGACAGGTGGAGCAAGAAGAAAAACGAGTTCCTAAACCGGGCGAGCGTCATTTTTAATCAAAATTAAGGGTTTTCAGTGCCTTACCTTTGACCCATGTATCCTGATTTTCCAAAAACAAATTTTTATCGAAGCGCATGAACCTTTAAAATCAATTAAAACAAAAACTGCTCCTTAAGCCCACTTTTCCAGACTAAAAAAGCTTCCTCGCTTACGAAATTTTATTTTTTTGGAAATTATGAAATACATACATTGATGGGCATCCTCGCTAATATCAAGGCGGTGAGAGCATTGATTTCAGTCAACGGATGCGTCTGCTAAGCTTGTTTATATGTTGGCGTCCCTTTTCACCCCACTCAGCTGTACTTAAAGTTTTCCAGAAATTTGGGTGGCGCATTGCAACTTTTTTTTAAGTGCCAGCAAACCCAGGGTTGGAGTAGCCAAGGCCACGGATTTGCAGTTCCTTTTCCGGCAGAAGCTCATTAGACAAAGAAAAAAGTTAGAGGAAATAAAAATGCAAAATTCTGAAAACCGAGAAAGTTCTCGTATAACTAATTACTCCCCATCTTCTCTTCTTTCCTTTCATCTCCCTCGATTTCTCCTCTGCCTTTGGTGACATTTGAGGACCTTTTCCCATTTTCCTAATTAGCCTTCTTGGCTCGTGTGCCTCATTAAAATTTGACTCCAGCAGATCCTTTATCTCCATTATCAAAGTTCTCACCCTGGAAATTTGAAGCGGAGCTTCTCATCATCACCATCAGGAAAAGAAAGTTTTAAAAAAAGTTTTAAAACTACTAAACTTTCTCCACACGAATTCGCCTTTCACTTTTCTCGTTTTGTTTTAATCGTAATTTGAGTTTGGCTGATTCAAAAGATTTTTTTTTTGTAAAAGGAGAATAGAATCTGGAACACAAGATCTTTGATGAAAAAAAAAAGATATGCAAAAAAAGCTAGAGTTAATTGAGAATGAGGTTTTTCCCACCCAAGAATTAATTACTCTGGGAGAGGAGGCTGTAAATCATCTAAAATGAAGTTAAGAAGATTTAATTAGAACAGTGTGACTTTTAGATTCTTTGGTTCCTGCCTCATTCCCTCCTCCGTGAAATGATGGGCGTCCTCAAAATCATCTCTAACACAGTGGAGAATCCATTCAACAAAACAATGCTTTTGATATTCACAAAGTGAGAGAAGCACCGAAGACTAGGCTTCCAATTTACTATTAATTTATATTTATTCTCAGGTGAATATGAAAAGCAGTCGAGTCAACCCTGCCTACGCGCATTAACGTAAGAACACCTTTTACGGTCTGAAATACGACTGTCATGGCGCCAGTAAAATCATTTACTCAATTTATTATACCTTAAACACTCAAATTTTTTATTATACTTTTCCAGGAGACAATGCATATTCAAATTTTCTGTATATTTCTCATATCTCTTTCCAACCCCGACTAAAAAACAAGATAATTTTCCTGTCATCTTGCCACAAATTTCTCAACGTCCGAATTTTCTTATAAAAAATTTTATTTATAGATTTAAATTTTTAAAAATTTGTCTTCTTTTTTCAGTTTTCTTTTTAAAACAAAGTTAATAAATTAAATTTAAATTAGAAATCTGATAGCCACGATTATGATTTATTTGATAAAAGATAAGGAAAGTAAGAAAAAATGGAAAATAAACCCGATACCGCTAAAGCGTCTCTGCAGCCTTCAGTTCCCTAATGAAAATTTACAATGCTGAGTTTCTGACCATGTATCGGCAAAGGGCTAATGAAGTAAAGGGAAAATTAGTCAATGCTGAGAAATGGAAATTAAAAAACTTACCCCTGGCACTAGAACAAACAAAGGCTGAAGCGTACCTACTGAAGCGTTCCAACATTTTCTTTTAACGTAAAAAGAATTTTTGAAAAAATTTAATTAAATTGGAAATGCTCTCACAAGGGAAAGTTTAAAACTCCCGCTCAGAGTTATCAGACACTGCTTACGCTGATTTTTACGTATATCACTCCAAAGTTGACAGAAAATGCAGTTTTTTTGAACGCATGAAATAAAACATTGCATTACAAATCATTCCAAATTCAACCCCGCGTGAGAATTTGGAGAATTCTCCAAAATTTAGAGAATTCTTCAAATTGTCCAAATTTAATTGTCACATGCACAATGATTTTTAGGTATTTTCCAATGGAATTACACTAATTTTTAGGTTTGGAAAAAAAACTGAACGACGATGCGACGACTCGCAGTGGCGGAAGCAAGTTGAATTTTCATGAATCGCACAAAAAAACCGGCAAAATTCGCGAAATCGCTGCTTGCGTTAGTGAAAATCTCTTATTACTTTTTCACTATTTGGAGCAAAATGTGAAAATCAGGAAAATCGGTGTCGAAGATCTTTAAACGCTCCCTTGGTAGTTAGGTATACGGATTTTGCCAATTCATCTGCTGATTCCTGTATCTGACAGAGAAGGTTGAGGATTTTTGTCAAAAGATCATCAAGACTCAAGAGATGGTGAGCTGAGAGTGGTGAAGTTGAGGTCGGGGGCCTAATGATCCATGAAATGTTCCTATGGAGCATCACCACATGCATCATCCTCTTCAAAAGGACCCACCATGCCTAAAACTTAACTTGATCAGAGAGAGTCTAAAATAGATTTAGGACATTATTTATTACCCAAATCTGTCTCGCTACTGTCCTGGATCTGAGGCTTGTAATTCCATTATGCTTTATTTCACTTTGTATAAATGTATATAAATAAAAACACAATTCATCCTCTCCTTTCAATTTCGTAAGGGAGAGGACACGGGGAGCACGTAACGCTGGTTCCAGAGTTAAAAACCCTCTACAGAACCATGTCATTCCACTTTTCTATTTTGATTCAAACAGAACATCCTTTCATGTTCTCAGTTTTTTTTTCTTCTTCTATCTATTCAATTTTTAGGGTTTTCAATTGAATAAGTATAAAAAATAGAAGAGTATAACGTTTGCCTTCTTCAATTTTATGGACCACCGTCGTCTGATTTCCATTTTTATTTCTAACGCTCGCTCCTTCGCTTTTAGAATTTTATAAATGGGATGAGTACCAGAACTAAATTTATACTTTGAAATCTAACCACCCAATCCCAAAATAAAATTAAGGGAAAGTGAGCGTATGATTTTCCATCCTTTCGCCTAATACAAAATGTTTACGAATTCTGTCTAAAAGTTTTCCACTTTTTAAGAACCGAAAAATTCCGAGATTTTGTAAATTCTGCAAAAATTTCCTAAACCTAAGTATTTGCGGTGCTTGGAATTGAATATTCAGATGGAACCTAGGAAGCCGTTGGAATGGCTTACGAATTTAAGCTAATGAAACTGCGGATCAATTTTAATTTCCGTTCA
>JABASM010001513.1:0-14203 GCA_019776545.1 Brachystomella parvula | reverse complement strand
AAATTGACCCTTGATGCACTAATGCCTGGGTTTCATAAAAACGGTCTCATTTTAGGTTAGAACATTTTTATTGGATTTTAAATTCCTGCAAAGGATACTTCCTATAAAATGTATTGGCAGAGGGGGTAGCCTTCGCTGCTGTGAGGAGCTGGAAGGAACGCTGATCCAACCCTGGACGGAAAATATTGCAATCCTATTTGATGAAAGAAGTCTGGCCAGTAAGTTATGTCTATGAAGTCCCCCATTTTTGTCATGTCGCTCCATTCCAAGAAATCGGAGTTGCTTCTAGTTCCGCTTTTTATCCTCGCTAGCACCCAGTAGTTGTTTTCTAAAATTAAGGGTCCGGTTGGTAAAAATCAAAATCACTTGCTGAGATTCTAATTGGTTTCAATTACTTAAGTTTTCTGCGGCGATCGACATTAAGAAATTCTTCTCCTCTTGAACATCAAATTTGGCGAGGGTGAAACTATAGAATGCACAGTGAGCGATGGCTTCTTAGTAGCTACCCTAAGAGTTCAATTGGAACAAAGTTAAGATTCCGAAAATAAAGGTTGCATTCCTCCACGCCTAAAAGCGTCGAACCTGATTTATATAATGTTTTTGTTTACCTTTAGGTTTACTTTGATAACTATCTGTTTTATTGCGGAACTACAATACTAGGACATTGTTAACTGGTTGGTATCTATTTTGGGTCATTTGGTCACTTATTTATACCAAAAAAACCGAGGGTTTCTCCGTAAAATATCATTTTTTATAAAATGTTACGAACTGAAACGATAATAAATTCCAAACAACAACAACATACTAGGAATGTTCCGATTATTGTTTTAAAGATGTTTCCTACCAGCTTGCTTCTGTTGAGACGAAACCAAGTCATGATTCCTTGGTTTTCTACCACAGAACTTTCTACTATAGGCTTTTAGTGTTTACGGCAAGCCCTCATTGCTTTTCTCTGCATATTTGCCGTTGTCTCCTCCGCTGCAGGAGGGAGGAGTTTGTAGCGGGTTTTTTTCTGGAGGGAGGGAGGTTTTTTTTTTGCATAACCAGCGAAAAATGTGACCAGTTCATCACACATATGCTGTGTGATACTCGGTGAAAAGTTTAAGTAATTTGCGCATAGCACCGAACTTTCTGCTTTTCTCGTTTAGTGTCAACAAAGTTAGGAGAACTAAAAATCGGAATGAGAAAATTACAAGGTTTCATTTTGGCCAGGAAAGCTGTTAGCGAACGAGGTATTGCTTCTGACGGCGCTTGCAGAGTAATGGCCGTATGCTGTTAAGTTAGTACGTTACCGAGAACGAGTCATCGTTGTAGAATGGGTTTTGACCCACTAGCCCCAGGTATGTCATTTCTAAGTTATCCACAAGTACAGTAAGAATTTGCTACGGAAATAAAATAAGAATCCAGAGAGCAGGTTTAGTTACCATCCGTCCTGAACTTGAGAGAAAACTAGGCATACTGTAAGCAGTGATCGACATTTTACATGTGGTGGCACAACCACAAGTTCCGGTTCACCACATGCACAAGCACAAGCCAGGACCACAAGTGGGGGAGGAGTCCACAACCACAAGCACAAGTCAGGACCACAAGTGGGGGAGGAGCCACAACCACAAGCACAAGCTGTGGTTTGGAGCTCGCTGAAACCACAACCACAAGCACAAGTCAGGACCACAAGTGGGGGAGGAGCCACAACCACAAGCTGTGGTTTGGAGCTCGCCCAAAACACAACCACAAGCACAAGTCAGGACCACAAGTGGGGGAGGAGCCAAAGTGCGAATTAAAGTACAGAAAACACGTGATGCTTGGCAGGGGGTAAATGTTGAAATCCCTGTGCTAAACAAATTGCAGTGTTTTTATTAATAACGCGAGCTTTTCATGCGAATCCCAAAAATTTTTGTGTAGTGTCCGGACGTCCGGACGTCCCTACCGCATGGATCTCAGCAACGGCTCGACGGATTCACTTCATTTTTTGTATGAGAGTTCTCTAGGGTCACTAGTTGTTCACTATTATATTAAAAAGCGGTAAATCAAGTTTTGAAAATTTTCTATTTTTGCCTCATATGTTTAAATGGGCTTATAGTGCATATGTGCTTATGGTATGCTATGACCCCGTATACACCCCGTATACATCCCATATGACCCCGTATACATCCCATATGACCCCGTATACATCTCGTATGACTCGTAGATTAGAATCACATAAAAAAAAGATTTGTGTACGCTCGCGCTATTAGATACTCCCGTGTTTGCACGGTTTATTAGGAGCGCGAGCTATTTATGTAAATGCTGATGTTAGTCTGTCCGTCCGGCCGGCCGGCCATCCGTTTGTCCGCAGCATGATTATCTCAGCAACTACAGAAAGGATTCGCAAAAACTTTGCACGAGAGTCCTCCTCGGTCTCCAGATGATTAATATATAAGTCTTATAGCGATCGGTGAAGTTTTGAAACGATTTTTCGCCTATATGTTCTTATGGGCGTATTGCGCATACCTGCATACCTGCTTATGGTGCATAAGTGCTTACGGTGCACATGTGCTTATGGGCCTGGTATGTCATCACATACACCCACTATGCCTCATATACCTCATTACCCTCATACATCTCATAATATTCTTATTTTCTCTTTCATATCTCATATATCTCATGCTCGCGCTATTTCGTGCACCCGTTGTACGGTTTATTTAATTATTGTTTATGCGAATTATTTATAGCCTGTGCGTTTCAGTTGGTTTTCAGAATTGGTCGCAGTAGTGACCTGGACTGAAAATAAACTGAACGTTAGTTGGAAAACGTATAAAATATTTGAAATTCAAGCCATAGAAAAAATCAAACCAAATAAATGTTCGCAGCGCGAGAGAGACGAGAAAGAAAGGAGATGCTAGCTATTCACTGATTGCGAAAGCGAAACCACAAGTTAGCACCACAAGTGACGGAGGAGCCACAACCACAAGCACAAGCTGTGGTTCGGAGCTCGCCCAAACCACAACCACAAGCACAAGCTGTGGTTTGGAGCTCGCCCAAAACACAACCACAAGCACAAGCTAGAACCACAAGTGGGGGAGGAGCCACAACCACAAGCACAAGCTGTGGTTAATCTCGGTTGTGGTTGTGGTTTTCCACAACCACACCACAACTTGTGTTTGTGGTTTACTTGTGGTTTCGAACACTGACTAAAAGCGTAGCAAAAAAACCTCCACGTCCGATTCCGATTCTCAGCTTTTGGATTTAATAAGCGTTTCGCTGAAAATGCTGGAGTACAGTGATTTTCCAGTAAAGTGTCTCCGGTTTATATTATCTCAATCGCAGTCGTCTAATCGGGTCACTCGAAAGAATCTCTTCACCTGCGTAACAGCCACAAAATAACTAGTGCGTCAACTGCTGTCTCTCAAATCAATCCGACTGCCTATTTTTGACGCAGCATCAAGTGTACAACACCGCCCCATGCGTAAGCATTAGAAATATGTAGAAAATATGAAGATAATAGCTTCCATGCTCCGAAATTCTGAAATTTTGGGAAGACTTTTTAGACGAGCTTAGCAAAGAAGGGTGCATAGTTTTGAGGGAACTCGAAGTCATTCGGGCCACAGAAGATTCGTGGGCCCATAAGTGGTTCTAGAGTCGATCCAAGTGACAAGTGCCTGTATGTAGAGTAGAAGCTAAGTCTTCCTTTAACACTTCATGCCTAGATAATGACGGAAGTTACGTACAAAATTAAATTAATTTAATTCGCAGGACACGGATCAACCAGAATTCGTATTTAATTTGAATATCGCCGAATTCTCCCGCCCAAAGGGCTCTGTTGTAAATAGCTTGCAGCCACTAGATCCACAAGCGAATCTGGTTTATAGAACGTAAAGAAGGCAATTCCTTTATGCTACACTTGTGATTATATGTCATAGCTGAGGCTTCGCTTTAGTTTTTGTCCTGCTTTGAGGAGCCGGGTAAACTAAGAGGTGCGTATTGCTGAAACTAACGCTAAGGGTAGGCCAGTATGTTGACTACACTGTTCTAAATTTCAGGCGCCTGCATGACTGCCTTCCCTGTTTTTGGCCCACCTCAATTTTCTAGCCATTTCAAGAAAATATTAAAAAAGCCAACTTGCATACCGTACAGTTCGTTATTAACTAGATCGTTGTCTTCGCTAGTACCCCACTGTAGACAACAAATTAACCTATTCTTTCTTTCCTCTAAAATGTGAAAGAAAGATAAACAAAGTTTTTTAAGAGCTGCATTTTTCCATCATTGCATTGTGGGTAGGTTTATCAAATGTGAAATAAATTCGTTGACTCTGACTCCCTCACTGTAGTTCGCAGGCTAGGTAAGAAAAAGGCTGAGTAGCTGTTGGTATTAGCGTAGGTGGGAACTGGGTCGTTGTGGCTACTAGTCCAAACCTCAGGTTTTATGTGAAACCAATTTGAAATTTTCTCATGCCATTTGAAATCAATGTCTTACGAAATTTTTGGGAACTGCATACCTCTAGGAACTTTTAGAAATCTGTCTTTATTTTAATTTGATTTCAGTGTTCCCTAGTAATGTGATAAAGGCAGTAGACAAGGCTGAATAATATTTCATTCATTAATAATGGCAGTGTGAAAGTTTAATTCGGAATGGATTCATCCCGGATTTCTTGGAGGTGCTTTGAAGCACACTGGGCTCTCCTTGGGTTTTTGTGCTTAGCTTTCTACCCTCAATTTTCCATGGGAAGCATTTCAGGGGGTGCTGATTTCAGAGTTGAAGCTAAGCGGGGTTTGACGAGGTTAACTAGGGCTGACAACGCCAGTGGTATCACTCCGCTTTGGAACCAACCTCGCATAGGTAGGTTTCAACTCCGATTTTCCCAGTCAAAAGAACAGGTAAAAGTTGGCTCCAATTTTTCCACTCCAGGTTCAACGACATGTAGTCAGTAGAGGGGGAATAATTCTGAGAACTAACGGGTGAACCGTCAAAACGGCTACAAGAGTAATTCGCTATTTAAATGTCTTCCATTTATTTTTTTTTCGCAGATCTCCTGGGCATTACCGTATTCTAAGCTAATTCTAATTTTATGTTGGATAGGATTCACCGTCAGTTCAGTTTAGGGAGTATCTAGCGTAGCTGCTCGATTCAAAATCGACGGTCTCCAAATTGGCTTTGCAGGCCTTATGTGTATAGAATCTGCCAGAGCAGAAATTCATCCTATGGTCCCATACGGGAACTAAATTTTTTTTCTCACCTGCGGAGGTGGGTTCTTAAGCCCTAGTTAAAGAAAACTTGAGATTGTATAGTGGGACTTCAAATAAATTGCAATACCCGAGCAGTTACGCTGGACACTACCCCTGAATTGGCGGTGAACCCTACCTAACGCAAAATTTAGCGTAGAAATCGGTGTTCTTCTTGAAATTGTTGTTAATAGCGAGAGCTATTCATGCGAGTGCGATGTTAGTCCGCCCGGACGTCCGTTTTCTCAGAAACAGTTGGGCGGATTGACTTGATTCTTGGTATGAGAATTTTCAAAAAATTGGCGTCTTTTTCCCTCCGTAACAGAACAGTAGCTGCTCCACGCGACCAATCACTTGGAAATTTTCGGGATTGGCGTAACTCTTAAGTAACTTTAAAGTTCAATGAGAATTTGGTTGCTCCCACTTTGCTTTGGTCTAAAAAACAAGTCAGGATTTAAACTTTCCTCTGACCTTTCCAGCTTTGAAGACCGACATACTACCAGATTTCATTAGAAATTCATCAAATTTGAAGCGATGCAAGCAGGTGCCAGGAACGCTCACCAAAAATTTTCAGACAGAAATATTGACGCGCGCGGAAACTAGCTCTATTTTAACCTCTAAATCCCTGTGAGAAAAATGGTGGGTTTTGGAAAAATGGTGAAGCAATTATGCGTTCCAGTGTCGTTTTCGCTAATAGCTCAGCAAAAACCCTTAAAGTAATAAATGTTACGTCATTAAGACAACATGCCAAGTAAGTCTGCCAAGTTTTAGATTTTTTCGAAAGCGCGCCTTAAAGATATTGCACTTTCAAAATCTTGCAAAATCCAAGTCCCACCCCTTTATTTCTGCCATCCTTTAAAGACACTGCCCCACATCCATCAGTCACCGGAAATTCGGTGCTTTTCAGTTTGCTTCTTTATTTACATCACTCTATTTCTAATGCTTCATTTTTTCAGAAATGCCGGTTGTCCCGCCGTTTGTGAGAATTCTTCGAAAAGGTTACAAGGATGAAGACGTCATCAGTAGCAGTAGCCTATCACCGTTATTTCCTGATGCGGATGACACAGCCCCAGAGAATGAATCTGGAAACTTTACAAGGTGAGTTAGCTCACTTGACGGAAAGAAACGTTAGGCTGAATCTGAAAACTTAAATCGTAGGGAAGATCCGGAGGTAAATCACGGATCTGATGAGGACTCAGATACTGAATATGTGGAAGTCTATGAAGATTATGAGCAGCCTAATAATGAGAGCGAAGTAACCTTGCCAAAAGCTGAGTTACCTGAAGACAAAGAAGAGAAAACTACAGTTGTTCCAGGATACGGTGCAATAGCAGAACCCACGCAAGAAACCTTGGATTTTTCAAGTCTGCCCAACGGTAGGGCCCTGGATGAAGAAGACTTGGTCACTACCAGCGCTTCCTCCTTCCCAGAAGCCAATGAAAGTGAAGGAACATACGACCGTTCCTTAGAAACTGAAAGGAACGAATCCAGTGTCAAGCCGAGGTTGCCTAAGCTTCTCTTTGAAGTAGAGAGTACCTCAAGAAATACTTTACCTGACAAAGAGGCCGACGTATCTAGCTCCAGCGTCAGGAGCATACAAGTAAGTTACGCATGTTTAGAAACGATTGCATTCGGTGATTGGATTTCTGGCCTTCGTTTTGGTTCTCAAAAATGAGAGGGAAAAACAAAAAGAGCCTTAATTCGGAAAGTAGGCAGACGGAGAATGAGTACCGTCATGTGGGGTAATTCCGGACACTTTTCGGGTTAGTCGCCAAATTCAATCTATTCTAGCCTAATTTTGGCTCCACAGTTTTAAACTACGGAACGAATCAAAATTGTGGTGTCCGGAATTACCCCACCTAGGGGGTGATTCCGGACACTTTTAGGATTCTGATAACTTTTCTGCTTACAGCTGCAGGGGATCGCTTGCAGCGGTCAATACTGATGCTGTATGCATCCAACTACTATCCTGACCCCCAAAAAAATTTTTGCAAGGGACTTATTGATTACTACCGGCGGCTGTTTTAAAATTGCTCGCAGAACCGCCTAAACTTGGAGTAAAATTATTGGCTAATTATTGTTAATTTCTTCATATGCGCTATGTTGCAAATTTCGAAAGAAAATCTTCACCGAAGTTCTTCACAGGTTTGCTGAAACGCGAACGACGTCATGAGCGGAGCAAAATGGTCTACTCTAGGTGGAAGGAAAAAATTAGAATCCAATGGTTGTTTCCTGGAGAAAGTTTTCCGAGATCTCTCGGAATGTCCGAAATCATGATTTTCTTAGATAATTTTTTGTGCTGCGCCGAAAATATTTTTGAGCAGTTTGAAGTGACAGGTATGTGTGAGACATGCGATCCACAATGGTAGCATTCGTGCTAGCCAAAGTTTAGAAGTTTCCTCGCCTTAACTAATTAAATATGTGAAAATAGCCTGGTGTCCGGAATTACCCCACCTGTCCGGAATTACCCCACATGACGGTATTTTGTACTCGAGCATTGGCTTCAAGGATGAAACTCGGCTTCCCAGTTGGCTCTTGAGTTGGATACTTTTCTGAAATCTTCCTCAGAACCCCCAGGTTCATGTCCACGTTAAAGCGGCAAAGTGAACTTACAGAAATCAAAGATAAACTTTTCAACTGAAGAATCTTTCGTCCCCTAAAAAGGAGAAACATACGGCACTTTTTGGGAAATGTTTTTATAGAAGGATCCCTCGATGAAACGGTGAAAGTTCGGGAAGAAATTTTTTAACTTTTCCCTAAAGTAAACCTCACAATAAGCACAAATTTTAACCAACTTCAAACTTCCGACATAAAATCCTTGAAAAAAAGAAGTTAACCCCCGATAGGAAATAGAACTTATTTTGAATTTTATTTAGGTACCTCCAACCAACCCTCCAGAAACGGTGTTGAGTTTACCTAGCAGTACAATAATTTCGCCAACAGTGCCTTCGGCTTCAGCCGTACCTGCCCCTAAGTCTACTATACCAGCCCTTCCAAGAAATCCATCAAAAATACAAGAAAAGCTCAGTGGCAGAGCAAGGCCCAATGAAGATGGAAGCTGAAGCCGTCGGTTTCTTTCAAAATATTATTAACATGGCCATGGTAAAAACCAGGATGATAAGTTGCACCTTTACTCAACTGGCTGCCATGCTTCTGCCTCCAAGGAATCCTAAGCATAGGACAAACAAAGTTAGCAAGAACGTACCCTGCCAACCCGAAACAGAAATTTATGAATGAAGGAATCATTCAGCCCAAATCATAACTTATAAATTTTGGCTCACTGTTTAAATGAACCAGCTTAACCTCCAAATATTTCCAGGCCTGTTGCGCTCGTTTTCACAATTTGTTCTCGACGTTTGTAATTTTTTTTTTTTTTGGTGTACTGGAAATAGTTATGAGATTTTTAGTGTACTTTCTGAGCTTATATTAAATTCAAAGTCACCAAATTAGCATTGCAGAGCAGGGCATCTATTATAAAAAAAATTACAAGTCAAGAATCATTCTCGAGCGTGAGTTCTTCATCTTTTCGAAGATATAATTTGCTTCGCTGTTCAGCTTATCTCTTGTTAGATGCATTCATTTTGTCGTGCTCAATTCCATATGGAGGCAAACCAAAAAAATTCACACGTTTATTGGAAAATCGAAGAAATTGGTGTCGAAAACTGTAAATTTCGGAAAATTTAATTCCAAATCCAATATTTATTACTGTGGGCCATAGCTTATTCTGTGCAACCTTAAACTTACGCTTGCATAAAATTAACACTAACTTGGAAATTAGCTCTGCGTTTTTACGTCTGTGTATTCTCCCTCCTTTAGCTTCACATAAGTAGCTGTAAATATCGTAGAATAATATGTATACTTTCGTTTGCTGATGAAAAAAAAAACTGAGCTAATTCTCACGTAACCAAAAGAAACTGAAATTAGCTGGCTGAACGACTCTTCAGTAAAACTTAAACACCCTTTCCCCCTCCCCATCATTTTCATTTCCAGGAAAATTCAAAAAATTAAAAGTAAGTAAAAAGATAAGGAGCTGGCACTAGAGCTTATTTTACCAATTTTTGGTTTTATTTTTGGTCGGACTTGTAAACTTCGAGACACTAGAATGAATTGAAAGGAAAATGAGTGGGGTTAATCATCGAGCACAGGATCTCATCCTTACGTTTATTCATAATGGAATTGACTCAAACCGGTTTATATAGTATCTTAGGTTAGCGGGTCAGCGACTTTTATTCTTCAATCCTCCACTTATGCCTACCTTGCCTTTTGTGTATAAACTGTGAGAAAGCGATACACATACCTAGATTTTTACTTTTCATACTTTGATTTTTACTCTCTGTTTCCGGATGTTGAACCCTTTCGAACTTTGTTAGACTAAAACTCCGTGTAAACTAAAAATAAATATTCCTCCACCCCAAATTAACAAATTAACAGAGTACTCACAGTGAAACATTAAACGGTATTACACCCAGAAACTCATCATATCGACATGAATCACTCCGAAACTATGAGGAACAGCCAGTTTGAAATTTGTTCGTCCAGCTTTTCGGCTTTTTTCCATTTATGGATTCAGTTACTTTTTAGATTATCCGCGAAAAAAATTATGGAATTGAACATACAAAGTTAAAATTTCTGAGGCCTGGTATGCTTGCTTTTTCAAATTCCCACCTCCCCCCCTAGAACGCTGAAGAGTCCATATCTTAAGAGAGGAGCTGAAGGTCATTTGCAGGTCTTTGCTGACGCATTATTTTAGCTCAGTCATCGCAAGTTTTGGCCTTCGAAAGAGTTATAACTATTTTCAAGACATTTTAGGGAATTTTTCCGTTTGATTTTCAGGTTTTGGCTGCGATTATCTTCACACGTCCTATGCATTTGATGATCCTGAAGACTTTAGCCAAGAAAACATTTGGCCTTGAAAATACTAACAGAAAATTTAAAAATTTTCTAAAACCCTGCAGAAGAGCATTAGCATTAGAAATATTCTGTAGAAAATCCGGATAGAAGATTTGGCAGAGAACCCGTGATTGCAATCCTTCAACTTTGTTTCTTTTTTCTGTGGACAAAATCTTCCACACTGAGAAATAAAGCCTATACCTGCATAATTTTTTAGCAGAACGCATGTGCAAGTTTTCTATAGAATTCCCTAGAAAATTTTCGGTCAGGACGGCGTACCAGTGAGAAACGGCAGAAGATGAAAATCTAAAAATCGCAAAAAATTCCCTTCTAATCATTGTTCATTGGGGTGTTCCCACCTGGCAAGGGCAAAAGTTCTTGAAACCAAGAGTGGATTTTTGAACTTTCTTCCTAACAAAAAAGAAAAAAAAAATTAATTTGCTTTCATGTGATGCACGATTACGTGATTTCGCTTTAAATTATTTGGCTCCTGTTACTTAGCACTTAAGAAGATTGGAAAAGAAAAAGATTAATTACACTTTCCCAAGGAGTGATGTAAACAAAAACGATTTTCATCTGTTACAGTTACCGAATTTTAATCTAGTATATAAAAAATGAAGAAATTTTATGATTAGAAGTTTCACTTCTGAATTAATTCTCCGTGGGTTATTAGCTGATGAGACATGAAGGAATCTCAATCCAAAAATGAGGAGATTGACCTGTTGGAGGACAACTGCATAAACCTATGCCAATAACTTCAATTAAAAAGTAAGTGTGAGTGAGATACTGACCCCCTCCCCTCCCTCCTTTCCTTTCCCATGTCTCTAGGCATGGAATCCGAAGGAACTTGACAATCATCTTCAGTGGTAGTGAAATTTGAGGTCAGTTGGCCGACCAGTTTCAGGTTTTTTTATATTTATTCCCTACAATTCACTTGTAAAAACGAATTTGATTCTGTTTTCATTATTGAAGGAAATTCATTTCCCTTCTTCATTATTCTTCCGCTGAAGTCAGAGAGAGTCAAGTCATTTTCATCCTTTCATCATGTTTGTAGTGGCTGGTTAAATTGGGAAAAGTTAGCAGCAGCTCCAGGGTTTTCATGTCATAGTGCTCAACTCTACTAATTTATTTATTAACTACGCTAAGTGAAATTTTGACTGATTATGGACCTCAGAAGGCTCGTATTTATTTCCCTTGGATTTGGACTCATTTGCTTGGGTAAGTATACACATAGAAAAAAAATAAGTTTTGGAGTGCAAGTTTCTCGCTTTAAAAAAATTTTCCATCACGATTTTTGCAAATCTTTTTAGAGCAGGAAATACTTTTTTACAGTGCTAACAGAAAATCCCGAAATACTCACCACAAATTTCAGGAATTTGGTATATCCTCTGAACCTATCAATCAGCTAGCAGGAATTTGGGGGAAAAAATATTTTCATTATAAAAAAAAAAGATAAAACCTAAAAATTTTTATCAAGTATAAACAATGGAAACTAAAATAGTTTAAACGTATTTAGTCATTTAGATAAAAAATTAAACGCTGTCCTTCATAGTTTTTCAAAAAAGACAAAGCAAAAAAAAAATACAAAATAGTTAAAACTTATGCTGGAATTCGACATTTCGCTATCACCTCAATGTAATTTTTTTATGCAGTTTTATGCGCTAAAATTAACATGCGGTGCGTCACAGCGATTTTCTGGGCAGGTTGGCTGCAAAAGTTTTCAAAAGTCAATTTTCCTTTGAAGTTAGAAATAATCTTAAGTTTTTTTGACAGCAGTGTTGCCCTCTGTAAACGGAGACAAGGCAGAAACACAGTCAGAAGCTTCTTCAATTTCCCTCACATCCGACAGCACGAAGCCCGTGATACGAAGGAGAATATTGCGGAAACGGATAAGCCCCGGAGAATCAAGTCCCACGAATATTTCCGTCTCCGTCACTGTTTCTAAAAGTAAGAGGCTAATTTTCTAAAAAAGTTAATTGAGCATTTTTCTAATCTTCGTGACTTCCAGGTGAAGATGAGCATTTAGTGGAGGAGATTCCCAAGCCTGAAGCTCTTTCAGAAGGTAAACATATTTCATTTCCTATTCAATTCTCAGCAAAAAAAAAAAAAAATTTGAAGCATCGGTTAAAATAACGTATCATTATTTTCTGCATTTCTGTTTCATGTTCAATTTTCCGGAGTGCAGCAGCAGTTTTTACTTTCAGCATAGCGAAAAAAAAACTGGAAATCAATTTTCAAAAAAAGGCAAATCATGTTAGTTGATTTTTTGAAAAATAAAGTCTTTAATTTTTCAAAAATCGGAATTTTTTACTCACCTGCAAGAAAAAACACTTTTCCATGCTTTTAATAATGACTGGGGAATTTCATGAAAGGGGAGAATGGCTACTGACAGTGATACAGTTTCAAAAAAAAATGTTGAAAGTAAAACTTGCCAAAACTTTTTCGTGAATGTCCGCCTATCCTTAAAAGTAATGATGAGTCTTGGATTGAAGACACGTCTGACGACTTTCCCTTTAACTAAATTTCCAAGTTTGACTTACTTGGGAACAAGTTTTAAGAGCCAAAAACAACAATGCACCGTACTCGTCATCCATACATGACATGGGTAGATTTTGACTCAAATTAACTTTCTCATCTTCAAATTTTCAGATGCTGCACATCGCTTCCGGCGACCGCTCATGGGAAATGTTCGACCACCCTTTATGAACCGTACGCGAAGCACAGCTTCTCCTACCACAACGGCAGAACCGCTTGAAACGCCCTCATCTTCCTTCAAGCTTAAGCTCAAGCCTCGGCTCCCCTTTAATAAACACAAGCCAACCACAACTACAGAGGAACCTACGACGACCGTAAAGTCAGCCATTCCTCGTAAACCGTTTCCAGTTAAAAAACTTCTGAAAAGACTCAAAACCAAGGCAACTACTACAACCACAGCTGAACCAGCTCCCCCTACCGAAAGTGAAGAATCTGAGGAAGATGCTACTGAGGAAATAGTTGATATTATTAAAACAAACCCAATTACCCAGCAGCCCTCTACAACTCCTAGTACGACCACCACTGTTTTTACTACCACAACCACTACAACCACAGAGGTAACAATTCACAACGAAACTGCAAAAATTTTCCAAGAATTTTCTTTAGTGGATTGAAAAAGCAAATTTCCAAAATATCAAAAAAAAAAAAAAAACATATGGAAGAATGTTTAACGAAAAATTTTTTTTCGATGCTGACTTCAAATTCTCCTGCTTTTGTTTTGGATTTAACCGTTAAACAGGCAACTCCTTTTTTTCTGGTCGAAATGAAAAAAAAAAACTGGACAGGGATGCTCAGAATCCTAAAACTAAGAGAACACCAAAAACAAGAAGAATTATCTTTTTGAAAATCTTACTTTTTGAATTTACCGCGCTCTCGATTTACAAATTTCACGCTACTGTGCACTCAAGGGACCTAGGCGAGTTGCTACGTGCAGGAAAATGGCGGTAAAATCTGTAAATATCAACGCGGCAGACAAAAAACCGAAGAAACTGGCCACTATTAGTGGTCCTTGCCTGTTTAAAGGTAACATTTTCTCAGCACCAAAATTTATTAGGATTTGAAATTTTGAGCATTTGAGTACAGTTTCTTGAATTTCCCACCTCGGGCTAAAACCATGAAACCTTTTCTTCATTTTTAAAACTGAAAATCTGAATTTTTTAGTTTCGTGCTACAAAAAATTCTAGAATTATAAGAGCTTCAAAATCTAAACTTTCCTTCCTAAATAATTTTTTCGAGTTTTAAATTTTCTTGCAAAATTCGAAATCAGATGAAAATACTCTTTTGACATTAGGTTAGTATATGATTTTGTCTTGGTTCAGCAGTTTCAGTGAGGAAAGTTGGTTTAGGCGCGTGAGCATGCCAACGATTGAAACGATGTGAATATTTTGACAAAAAGGTTATGAGTAAAAAATTCTTGAGAACAAAGGAAGAAAAAGAATGGGTTTAAGGCTAGATGCTTATTAAGGGGTGAAACCCCTTTATGAGATCGATATTTCATTTTTCTACGTCTGTCTGTCCGTCCGTCTGTCTGTTGGTGCGATAACTTGCGAAGGGTTTGCCGTAAACTCTTCAAATTTGGT
>JABASM010001512.1:0-14212 GCA_019776545.1 Brachystomella parvula | reverse complement strand
ACCCTACCGAAAAAAAGTGTGCGATGAGCGGGACGATTTTAACCTCCGTAAAACGCACCTGTGCGGTGCGATTTAATTTCACCCTTTTTCCGTCGAGCAGGTGCGTTGAGCGAATCGAGACAATTGGCACTGTGCGATCGCTTAACGATTACACGTTTCCCGAACTCTGAGTGTGTCCCAAGAATTTGACCGGAAAAAAATTTTCACGTTTTGGAATTTGCTTAATTATTTCGAAAAAAATTGAACAATTAATTTTAAATTAATTTAGGTTTAAACTTACTGCATTGATGACTGAGGTCGCCCTGCTAAAAAAAAAATCAGCAATGTGGGTTTTCGAATTTCGAAAAAAGTGAAAAATTTTCTTGGTCAACAAATTCTTGGGAGACGCTGTATTTGAAACTGGAGTTTGACAGAAAGTTTGTCAACTCAAAGTAGTAGATTTATTTTTTTTAGTTTTTAGTTTCCAAGAAATGACATGAAGTCTAGTGAGCCCCTAGCCTCAGGATTTCCTGGAATAAAACGTAACGCTCTCCTCATAAACTATAGTGTTTGTTATTTTTGGAAGACATGCTACAGAACTTTGCTACTGCTTGAAGCTAGTCGAACCTGGGCATCTCCTCACCTCTACAGATAACTCTACTGACAGTTGACATGAATAGTTTTGTAGAAGAAATTATGTGACGCCTAGGAATTGCCTCCAGACATTTTTCATGTGTCATAGGAATTGTGTATTGGGTTAATAAGTTAGAGGGCAAAAAGTCTTGAGACTGGACACTTGGAAATCCTTGAAACTCTTTGTGACACTAAAAGGATTGGATTATCGATGGGAAGAAATTGAGAGGATTTTAGTTGAAAATCCAGGGGGAGGCTGCGGAGAGGAGGTCGACGGAGCGTAGAGCAAGGAACCGCGGAGGAGTGGAAGTAAAATCGATGAAGGCGAACGGAGATGGTCTTTTTTCAAAGGGCCGCAGGAAGCTTTCCTCCAGCATCCCAATAACAGAGATTGGCAGACACCCTTTGCCTAGGAGTGCTCCTGTGACCCCTAGTCCTATCAAGGCTCCAAGCCTAAGCGGACGCTGAGAATGTTTTCCCACAGAGTTCCCACTAGGTTCATTTTCCTTATTTTCTACTAGAAGATCCGCTTCTCTTTCCCAGTTTTATCCTCTAAGTCTCTCCTATAAAGGAGAAAGTGATTCTGTGGGGAGAGTTTCAGAAGAAGATCCTCTCTGAGGAGAAATCTCGTTCTGAGAAGGAGAAAGCGTTGATTGTGAAATTTGGGGAGATTGCTTTATGACGTGTGTAATATACCTTTACTTTCTCTCTCTCCCTTCTCTCCTGGTCCTGGAAGGAGAGATCCAGTATAAACTTCCTCCCCATTCCAGGAGGATAAAGGGCTAAGCAAGAATAAGAGAAACAAGAACATCAACTTTCTCCATTCAATTTCACCTTCAACAAAAAACTTTTCAAACTCCTACTGAACTACTTCAACATTTTTCCTTGAAATTCACTGTTGGCCAAATAAAGTTTTTCCTGGAGATTTCCTCAAAACAACTTTATTTTGATTTTACAAAAAGAGCCTGGGCCCACTTTATAATCGTTTTAGACTCTTACAACTGAAGTGAGCTACTTCAGCTACACTGCTTTCCAAGTTTCGTATAAACAAAGCATAGAGGATAGAGGGATCTCAAAGTAATAAGCTTTAGCAGCCACATAAAACATAAAAGTCTCCAAAAATACTTGGCCTGGCTGACTTTGCGGCGTGAATTGGAATTCACTAGTATTAGGGACTCTCCTAATTCCTTGCATCTGCAGATTTATGTCTTGCATAGAATTGAGAGTTCAGGGATTATATATATTGAATTGGTAATTTTGAATTTACAGCTTAAATTAAATATGAGAAGTTCAAAACACGTGAGAATCAAGTTACCATTATCTAATCCCTTTAATTGCACCACTTTCCGATTTCTAAATCCCTGTGACTCAAAGTAAGTTCAAAACCTTCTCTGAAAATTCCCGGAAACAAAATGTACAAAGAGATTACCTTTTTCGCTCTACTAAGAACTCCTTCCTCTAGCTAAATCTTTCACAGGAAAAAAAAAAGTTTGAGCAAACAGAAACTGTAGGAATTCTGCTTTTGATTAATTAAAGCTCTTCTTCATCTCTCCTTTTCCAATTTTCGGCTACGGATGTCATAGTGGATTCCGAGTAGCTGGAGGAGGGGGGTAGGGTTCCACTTACTTTTCTTGGCCAAATGAATAATGAGCAGGGGGCTCCAGCGTTTTACACCTTAGCCTTCTCTCAATTTGTTAGTGGAAGTCGGAACAAAGGGATATCATTTTAAGGACTATGAAGATTCTATTGCCCTTAAGCATGGTTATGAATAAATCAGGGAGAAGTTAAAAGACTCTTCCGGAAACTTTTCTTATCATCATCCTCTTTGATTTTCTTTTCTGGCTGCTGCTGCGGAAGAAAATCTTTCTCGCACTTCCATTTTTCTAATGGAAGAAGAAGAGTGGATGTCCATTTGCCATGAATTACAGTTGTCACGGGAAGTTCTAGACTCCAGTTGTCCTCTTATCTCCCCTTCTTTCCAATGGACTGTCAACTGGACTCTCTCCTCGACCTTTCTCCTTAGAGAAGGAAGCAAAGGCGACAGCTGGAATCTTACTTTCACCGACAGTTGGGCACACTCGCATTCGCTCTCCCCCCATTCATGTTTCACAGAATAAGGAACTTGAGTTCCTCTTATTAGAAATCTACCTCAAAAAATGAAAGGAGGACTTCCAGAGATTGAAAAAAGCTAGCCTCAGCCGCTCATCCTCTTACTATAGGAGAAAAGAAAAAGACGGGATTTTGACATGGAAGGACCTAGGCTACAGGAAGAGGGATAATGACGGGAAAGTATTTTTTCTGAATCTTTTCTTTTATTGGCTCATGGCCAATGTGGCTCCCCTCATCTCATCATAAATAATTTTTGGCGGACGTAGTGGTCACTATAGAAAAGAAATAGAGGCCGAAATGAGAGTTTAGTTTCTAGACTTTCGTTTCGTCTTCTATTCCTTTTCTGACCAGTTTTTAAAATAGGAACTTTGTTTTAAGAATAAATTAAAACAGAAGATTTCGAGTTCTGATTCCATGCAAGCCTTCTTTTTCTTTGATTTTCTAATTTTCAGCTTCTTAGAAAAAAAAGAAAAAAAAGAAAATGAGTTTGGGTGAAAGTTGATCAGGGTGTTCTTTTTAGGAGAAGAGACGTCTTGCATGAAATCAGAACTTGGAATCTTGTGTTTTAATTTATTCCTAAAAGAAATTTGCTATTTAACAGGAAGTTTTTTTCCACTTCTTTTTTGAGTGCCATGATGTTCTCCTCTAGAGTCGTCGAAAATGTGAAGAGTTTAGTTTTTTCACTGAAAACTCCAGCGGAATTAAAATGAGAACTCGGAACACTTGTTTCCGGCCGATAATCGTAATCAAAGAATGAAACTTCATTTGATTGGATCCCTCTTTCCGTCTCTCTTCAGCTCCACTTTAAAACTATTCGTTCCTTCAAGGCATTTCAGCAGCCGACTGATTTGAAACCCACTACAAAAGTTTGATACAACGTTAATAAAGCTGAGGAGTTTGAATGCAACCCCATGGCTCCATGGAATAGGTTGCTTTCTTTTTTCTGCGAATCTTTAATAAAGATTACCGGAAACCACAGGCTCGGATTTATTAATTTTGAAACGTGGCAAGCAAAGAATGTGCAAAAAGAAGTCTGATGCTGCCGGAAGATTTCGGAGCCATTTTTCTGATAACTTAGGAGTCTCGGTTTGCGGTTTTAATAGAACACGCCCTTGATCAACGACCTCTTTTCAGTCCATGGTCTTACTCCAGGGCAGGATTCTCTTTTATCAAAAACTAGTCAGAAGGATTAAAACTCCTCTTGCTTTAGCAAGCAGATCCGCACAGTAGCCCGTTTGCTCAATTCAAACTACCGGCTTCTCGTGCTCAGAACAAGTTACCTAAGCGAAGTGAGATTCCTTGAAATTTTAGGCATCCGAACTGTAGGTTAATAATACCCTCAAAAAGGTTGGAGTTTTCGGAATTAAACACAGAAGTGCAATGGAATTAAGTTTGTCCATGACCCTATTGCGCAAGTATCTTCACAGTCAATCTTAGTTCCACTACATCCGCATCCGGTGTAAGGTCACCAGGAACTTGCATTTTCGTAAACGCATAGCATAACAACCTAAAAAACTTGTTTTATATCAAGCTTTTGGATGGAAAGCTAGCAGAGCAGGAAGAGGATTTCACATTATTAAAATTTCAGCTCATTTATTACCACAAAGTCAGAGCCAAGCTTGAAATTATAAGTGCGGATTTTAAAAGTGAATTTGCACGGTTTCTCTCAAGCGTTAACCTAGAGCTCAACTAAAAGATTCACGACATTTGCCCCCCGCTGCCACACCCTTTCATTTTCAAGCGCAAGTGACAGAGACATATTAGGTTGATAAATTGTCTCCACTTCATCCCATGCCTTGGTCCGTGTGAAAAAACTAAGAGGAAGTATGCCTATACTGGATAAAATTTCACAAGGAAAAAAAAATCCATTAGTGAAAGTAGGGAGTAGTGAGATGTTTATTTTTTCCTTTTGAATCTTTAGAACTCCATTTTCATTCCATTAGGAATAAAAGTAGAAAATTAGGGCATAATACCCTTTAACGTAGCAGTTGGATGTGTAAAAAAAAGTTAGTCTATAGTAGACTAGATTTAAATTCAAAATTTTGTCTCTGCTTTCTACACTTGAGAGTAGTGGGTGTGGAAAGGAAGGAAGTTTCCCCAGCCCTGTACAGCATAGTACATTGCTTCTGCTCTAATATAAATTCATTGGGCAAATGGTTTTCCTGAGAGGCCGTTGGCATGAAGTGTGAAATTAGCAATTAAGGTCCCTCTGTGCTTAAAGATAGAGGTGGCAACGGAGTCATTCCCAGCATCATGGCTACTAAAAATGGTTAATTAAAAATTTCCGCTTTCCGGTAGCTACTATGTCTTGCTTATTTTGTAGGTAGAACTTCAACACTGCCTTCCCTAGAACTCTCCTAGAACTCATTGACCAGGAATAGTATAGTTGGAAATATTTGGACTGAAATTATATTTTGTGGTTTATCATCTAATCCTAAATTTTCTTCTCTACCTTGTGCTGCTGGCGGGGGAGTGAGTTAGGGGGTTCAAATCCTCGTGTTAATAATGAGACTCAAGCACACAGACCAGGAGGCTCAAAGTGATTTTAAGAGAAAGCAGGAGAGCTACTAAGAATAATGTTGGCTTTCTCCCACTACTGACTCAAGGAATGGAATAAAGTCAAGTGTCTCTCAGATCTCTCTGGCAAAATTCTCTTACGACTGACTGAGGGTCTCTTTGGAATCCAAACACGTTTTCCATCCAGTGAAAGGAAGTTTTTAGCAAAAACGAGCTAGTCGTGTCCTCAAAACCAGAGGCAAGGAAGAATAATATTAAGATAGAGAAAAAGAGGATTATTGGAAGAAGAAAAGAGAAATCAACCCACTTTTCCCTGTCAGCCGTCCAAATTTTCTAAAATTCACTTCTCTTCCTAATCTATCAAATCAGACCTATTGTAGTCGGCGTTTAAATGGAGGCAAAAAAGCTATACCATTAAATATCCCTGTAAAAAAAAACTATAATCAAATTACATGCATCCAGCTTAAACCGTATTTTTGGTAACTTTCATGTTACATTCTAATTTGCTGTCATTAAGAAGCTGGATTATTTAATTTTCCTCATTATTTTTTCTCTCTTTCTTTTCTCAAAATTAATTTTCTACACAACTGATTCTGAAAACTCTGCTGCTGCTAGCCTAGGCTAACGAAATGCTAGTGCTAATAGCTGAGAAAGCGGAGGAAGCAAACTTTGCGAGCAGCAAAAAGTTTCAATATTGCTTTTGGGGAGGCTCATCATCTCTTTCCATTAAACTAATGAATAATACGGGAAATCAGTTAGCTATTTCCTGACGCAAGCAAACGCTTAACTGCAATAGGACCACCGTAAAATAGCATTATGGAAGGCGTCCCTTAGACCTTTAAAAGAAACCTTCATGCCCTAACTCAGTTTTCAGCTTAGAATCGATTAGTGAAGGTAATTTTTCCCAACCCGAATTGGTTTGACCTCATGGATCTGCACAACCCGTACGTCCATCGAAAGCTTAGGGTATTGTGTAAAAAGACGACAGCGTAAAAATTTTCCTTTGGCGGCTACAATTTTGGGGTGCAATTGTTAAGATGTTAGGTTCGGGGGGTTTGGGGGGCAGAGCCCCCCATTAGCTAGGATTTAGCTTGACCGCTCAAGGGGGAGGGCGGAGCCCTCCCCCTTGTGCAAGAATTACACAGACTCCGATTTACACACAACCATCGAAAGCTTACCATTTCCTAATTCAAAAAATTTCTACACTTGACCTTCTTAGCCCACAACATGACCGCCAGAGGTCATTTAATGTTTGGTGTAAGGTTTGGCGACCCCTAGCGGCCATGTTGTAGCTCAAGAGGGTCAACTGTAGTATATTTTTAGAATCAGGGAACCAACGGCTTTTGATTGACGTATCGCTTGTACAGACCCGTGGAAGGAGCTGACCTTTGGTGACCTCCTGAGGTCAAACCAATTGGAATTCGGAAAAATTACCTTTTTCTTTTAAAATGAGGCACCTTTAATGTTATTATGCCGCGATCCTTCTAATCTTCTTGGAAAGCTATCATAATGCAAGATTCGAGAATCACTTTCTCTGTGTAGAAATACGTAGGTCCGAAGCTGTTTATGGGCATCGAAGTACGCGTGTCCAAACAAAAACTATACCGGAGAAAATTTTCCACTTTTTAAAATTCAGGAATCCCATATTGTTGATTTTTTGCAGGATTTCAGCCATCAACGCATTTAAACTTAAACTTAAATTACTTAAAGTAAAACTATTTCAAAAATTTTTCGAAATATCGATTATAAAATTTCGAAAAGGTGGAAACTTTCTCCGGTCTACTATTTTTACGGACACACTGCATGTGAGACCCTTTGTACAACCAGGATTAACAGCTTGAAGCGGAGCCCGGAATCCTATGACACTCCAGAAAGATTACAGCGCGTGCACCGCCTGCACTCTGTCTTTCCTTCTAGACCCTGAAGGGGTGTAAATAAAATTCCCCTTGGTTTAAAGGGGTATAAATCAATCCTTGGAACAAATTAGGAGAACTGTCACCTGCGGTGTAATAAGTAAGGGTCTCTCTCACTCGTTGTGACGTAGAAATTTTTCTCCAATCAACTTTGCTCCCCCGAGGCCATTGTTCCATTCAATGGAGAAAAGCCTTTCCTCCCTCCATCTTGGGTAATAGAGATGATGAAGGAGAAAGTTTCAACTTTCTCTCTGCTTGTCTTCCGCAGACGCCGGGCCTTTCCGTTCTTTGAGTCCTCTGCATTTGCTAGATAGGTGTAAGTCATGAAGAAAAAAAAGCTGAGACCTCTCCACCCTCCGGACAACTTTCTCCACTACGGAATTTTAGTAATAGTAGTGGTAGTATAGGGAGAAGATAAGAGTAGTTGTCAAAGTCTCAGGCCAAAAGATTAAGGGCCCTTTTTCTTTGAACATGTGCCCACTGGGTTCTGGAACGGGGAGAGGGAGTAGAGGTTCTTAGCACTGCCACCACTATTACTACCACTTCCAGTCTGCCAAGAGATAGAAAACTTTATGGGATCTCTCTTTTTCATTAGAGAGCCTATCTGTTAGTAGCAGTGTGACCACACACGACCCCTCTGACCTCCACGACACAACAATCCCGCCTCCTCCTCCGAGAGAGGTTTTATGGGGGTGTAACTTATTTAAGGGAAAAGAAAAAAAAAGGCTCAACGATGGAAATAAAACTTCATTTTATTAGAGAGTTTATGAGAATCCTCGTCTTAACCAAGTTTTCTAGATTTGTATCACTGAAATTTTTATTCCGATCCTCCGTTCCTTTATGTCTTTTGTTTTTTCTATCCCCCAGACAGTCAAATTTTTAAGAAATAAAGCTTTTCCAGTCACGGAGAAAGCTATGCAGTTGTGATCAAGAAAAACCAAGCTAAAACAAAAGCTCTAATTAGTTTATTTCCCTAAAGTGGGGTATTTTTGTTTAACTAGGAAATTATATGCTCAAGAAGGAAAAGTCTGCGGACCAGGGTTCCTTCCGATTTCGCATTTTAAAAAGCAGACACGCTTTTTATCTTAAAATTCTAATTCCTATTTTAACGAGTTTCGGAACACCAGATTAAATAAAATTCGGTAGTCATCGTTAGACTGTTGCCTGCCACCGTGCTGAAGCCATCGCTCACCCCACATTTATTTTCTTGAAGTCTTGACTGACTTTTTTCATGAAGTATCCATGTTGTAAAAATGGTTTTGGCACAGTAAAAATTTACCATGCACAGTGGAATGCACATCAGTTTTAAGTAAAATAAAAATGCTGAGAAGGCAGATTCTCATCTACGAGCATTTAAGAGAGGAACTGACTCGCTTAAGTCCTGCTGGGAGTGGATTTAATGTTGAAGTCGCATGAATGGGTGAAAAGTTTTCCTAATTTTCTTGCTTTGACTACTACTATTACTGGGATGAGTAGTCTGATGGGGACGACGACGGGAGGAAGGAAATCTAAATCTAGGAGCCTGTCTGTCACTTCCATCTTACAGAATTAATAAGACAAGGAAATGAAATAAAGAAGGGAGAGCCTAAATCGTCGTCGCTCCACTTTCTCCTTCTCATGAGAAAATGTGTAAGTGATGGTGATGGTGGTAGGGGGAGAAAAGAAATAATTTCTCTCTGACACTATTCTTCTGGCAGATATTTTCATTAAGACAATTTTCTGACTTTCTCCTCATGAATAGCTGAAGTTGAGGAGAACATCATCATCACTTCACATCAAATCCAATCCAAAAGCTGGGGGTGGGGTAGGGTGGAGTTAGGGACTGATTATTCTATCGTACCCGTCAAACCATTCCAGGCTTCCAGATGATGACGGCTCAGACAAGCAGATTTTCTCATTCTTAATTCCTCTCCTTCCATTGCATTACTTTTTTTCATCTGCATCTACGAAATTTAGATTTGAAAAAGGTATATATAGTATTAGTGTATTAGAAACTTTTCTCNTATTAGAAACTTTTCTCCGGCGGATCCGATGCTCCGTCTTTCAGAAGAATAAATAATTCCAATGTTCCTTCCCCCTATCCGGTGTGATTTGAGCAGAGAAACCTATGCAGAACACGGAGAAATGTAAGGCTCTGGATTTTTTAAGTGGAGGAGAAAAAGAGTCGATAGACTACCAATGAGGCTAAGAAAAATTAGCATCACCCTCACGTGAAACTTTTTTTTCCTTCCTTTCATCCTTATCTTCCAACTCACTTTGTCACCCAGTGAAAATAACGACTGGGCTAGGCATAGCTTAAAAAGTAGCGAGACGGTATTCCAGAAAAGAAAACACCTATAACCTTTCATTGGATGTTAAATTGAACCTAAGGAGAAAAAAAAATTGTAATTTGTCAAACAAAACGGATGCATTCGACAGTCTTAGCAGATGTCGCACTGTACTTCCCCAATACTCCATTCCCCCCTCCTTTTTCCGCATATCCTGTTGCTAATTAACAGCTGTAAAAAAAAATAAATCGTGGAGAGGGTACTTGAGAAGGAAAATGAAGAAATATTGGACACAGAGGATCGTTTGGTGGGAGATGATCCTCCATTTATTATTTTGATGTTTTTCCATTATCTTTTTCCAGAAAAAGGAATTACCTGCTTTCTTCTTTCTATTTCAGAGAAATTAACTTTGGTGGCGTTGGTCCGGAAAATGGAGTGAAGGAAGAAAGAGAACGTGATCGGAAAGCAAGAGGAAAACTTTCTCACCTTTTTCATGCTCAGTGAAGAGGGTCTGACCTTCCAAGTGGAAAAAGAAATTAGCGGACTCTCAACTGAAACAATTCAAGCATCAACGAATTTGAGAAAAGGAAATAGCATTTAGGAGTTTGTGGTGGTGGCGGTAGTAGTGGAAGTCGGTGGTTTATTTATAAATCAGGAAATGGGTCTTCTCAAGAGTTGAATTGGGAGTGAAAGTGAAAAATTGAGGAGACGGAACTGAAGAAAAAAAATAGTCGGGAAATGGAGACAGAATTTGTGAGGAAGAAATTCTTGGTCTTTGTCTTTGGCCTTTGGGTCCTACTCTGCTGTGGATTATCAGGAAATGCTTCTGAGGGATGCCCTCCTGATTGCACATGTAAATGGAAGGGTGGGAAGCAGACAGTGGAGTGTTTGAATAGGAGCCTCCGAACTTTTCCCTGGACCAATAGATGCTGGAACACAGGTGAGAATTATTATTATCCGTGTAAATATTTTTGCATAGGATTCCGAGTTGAGTGAAAGCACTCAGACCGAGGGGTGAAAGAAAAATAAAAGACTTAACTCCAAGCCAATTTCCCACACATTTCCTCCTCCCATCATCAGTAGGGAGAAAATCTAGGGAAAGAAGGAATGAATTGTCACAAGGCCTGAGAGAATAAAAGGATTTTAATTCTGAGATTGCTTAAGGAAAGGACTGGTGATTTCAAATTTCCCTCCACCACTTTTCCCTTAGATAGGTAATGATTTATTGCTTGATTTATCTCCTTCCGCTCGTGTCGATGCATAAATCTTGAATTTGATGTTTTTAGGTTTTGGACCTCGGAGGCAACAGCTTTGAGACACTTCCCTCAGATCACTTCATGCGACTCAACCTCATCAACCTCCAGAAAGTCTACCTAGCTCGTTGCCGTATTAATCACGTCAACTCAAGAGCATTTCGCGGGCTCTCTAACCTGGTTGACTTGGATTTATCAAATAACGCTCTGAGAGAAGTCCCCTCCTCCAGTTTTTCAGACTGCCAAGGACTCATGCGACTTGTCTTGAGTGGCAACCCAATCACTCATGTAATCTCGAGGGTCCTTCGTGGGGCTTCAGTCCTTGACATCCCTTGAAATGAGCCACTGTGGAATTGAGGTCGTTGAGAAGGTAGGCAAGGATTATAAATATGCCTCCTTGAGTCAGAGGTGACTCGGGAGGCACCTTGGGAATTTTCAAACTCATAAAAACTATGAAGTTGGGTTATAGTTGCTAGAAGAAGAGCCTTTTCCTTTTACTAAGACTAAATAATTCAATAATGTGAACTCAACAGCAATTAGACCGTATTTCTCTAGTTTCCACATTTCTATCAGTTAACCACTAGGATTTAACACTTTAAATAATTCCAGCAATTTTTTATTCAGGCTCTGTTGGAGAGTATAAAAGTTTTAGAAGTGGAGCCGTGGTCATTATTGCCCTCCTTCCTTTATTTAGTTTCTCTGCGAATTGGTTGTAAAATGGGAGGATAAGGGCTGGATAGGGATTTTCTGGATCTAGTGGTAAATTCAGTTAAATTCTAGAGTGAGAGAAGAGAGTCGTTCCCCATTTTTATGAAATATTGGTGTAATAAAAGCCTGTAATTCTGTCTGATTCCTTAGGGTGGGTTTGAGGGGCTTGATAGTTTGGAGTGGCTGAAGTTGGACGGAAACAAACTTCGTCGTCTCGATGGCCTTGAGTTGTTACCACTCTCACTCAAAGGAGTCTGGCTGGAAGAGAATCCCTGGGAATGTGACTGTCGACTCCTCGAACTTCGTACATGGCTTGGAGAAGTGAAAATCGGAACTTCGGCAGAGCCTCGATGCAGCGCTCCTCCACGCTTAATAAATGCCACTCTCAAAGAGCTCAAGCTAAGGGATTTTGCCTGCCCACCTACACTTTCTCCCACAACCATGTACCAAAAAATAGGTGAGTGAACCTTGTTTTGCATGGAGTCTTGCGGTTGGTTTAGAATTTACCTTTACCAGAACTTGGTTATTTTCAGCCGCATACCGTGTTTTCTGTAATTGTGCCCCACGGGACACTATTATTTCCCACCATTTTCCACCCTGGGGCACTGCTCAAAACTGGAGCAGTATTCTAAACTGGGGCACTGTGTAAAGTTAGGTATAAATTGCTGGGGTTATACGAAAACGGAAAATTAATTTGTTAGGTTACCCAGAATATTAATTGAGCGATTCTGTAGCAAAACAATTGGTTATCGTCAGCAGTTTCGGAGTCGCAGCTCTAATGCCCACTCAACTGTACCAAAATTCTCAGCGTTATGAACGCAGATATGCTGCACATGTTCTAAGAGAAGCCTGGTTCTAATACAGGCCGGGGTCTGAAATCCCAATGCCGGGGCTTCTATTAAAACATACACGGTAGTCATCGCTATGTGAGTATTCACTGGGGGTGAACCTGAGTTTGTTGCTTCTTTCCTTTTTTCAAAATTGCATTAGAGATCTGCCCCCGACTCACTGCATCGTACACGTTCATAGTGGCAGTGTTGAAACCAGGGGAACTATTTGAGAATGGGGCGCTGTTGGAGACTGGGACATAACTATAGAAAATACGGTACTCATTTCAGCGGGCTAACGATAATATTTGACACATTCCACTACTGTGGTCTCCTTGATTTCTGAGTTTAGCTGAAAAGAAATCTTATGGATTTGAAGCCTAGTCGCCGATTGGAAAGCCGTTGACGGGAAACTAGAATTTATGTGTCCACTTTATTTTATTTTACGAGCCCTCGACCTATTCTTAACGATTCCTGTCTAAAAGGCTGAGAAAGAGCCTTATACTCCTCCCCCCACGAGAGAAAATTAGCTAAAAGTTCAAGTGACTCTGACAGAAAGTTGGGCGACTTTTTCTAATGGGTCAATTTACTCAAGTAATTTCCATTCCACTCTCACTACCAGCAGGAAGAAAAGTTTTCGTGGTTATTGGAATTGAACTGCGGGCCTAAAACTCATTTCTCTTTTTTTTCAGGTGAAGGAAAAAACGTTTCCATTCTCTGCAAAGTGACTTCAACCCCTGAGTCCTCTCTGGAATGGTTGTTCAACAACCAGGCAATCAACAATGCCTCTCTCAACATCCTCGTTGAGACGACGACAAGTCGTGATGGTTCTGCCACTCAGAAAAAGAGCGAGCTTCTCATTCTCAATGCAACAGCAGAGGAGAATGGGACTTTTCTTTGCCTCGCCAAAAATCCGGCAGGTATCGCCACAGCCAACTTTACAATTCGTGTACTTTCCCACGTTGATGCCGACTCCTACGCCGAGAATGTCACTTCCTTTGTTGGCTCATATCCCAATTTATTCCTGATTGTGCTAAGTGCGGTGGCAGTCGTAGGCCTCGTTCTTCTCTTCCTCTGCACCACCGTTCTCCTCTGCAAGTGTTCGAGACTTTTCACTGGTCGACGGAATTCACGCCATGGATCTGATGGTGGAAGTAAATGTGAAGGGGGTAAAACCTCAGAGATCAAAAATGTGAATAGTTCCAGGGGTCAGAGTGGGCCGAAGATGGAGCGTCATCTCTCCGAGACGAGCACACTGACTACACAGACAAAATCCAATGGGTCAGTCTTCCTTCTCAGCACTAGCTCCGAACTCGGGGACTCAAATCCAGACCTTATAGAGGGAGTCAAGCGTGTTGAAGCAGATGGTCACGAAGGGGTGGCCTGTCACCACATGTCGGGTGATACCAGCTACGTCCGAGCAGTCAATGGAAGCAGCTGTCATGCCCATGCCTCACAACCCTCTACCCTACTTGAGCCCTACCCTATGGATTTTGGTCTCCCAAAGGGACTCAATGTCACAGCCCTTGCTCAGGCTCCTTCCTACTGTCACAACGGCAGCTCTAACCAAACCCTCCCTCCAACTTATGACCTAGCTAAATACCCAAAAGAGTACATCAATCCAATGCAGCAGAATGGATATGTCTACTACGCTGGGCCAACTCCAGAAAGCTACCAGCAATCCATGTATACTTACCTCCAAGCCCCAGCAGGTTATGCAATTTACGGTCCACCACAAGATTACGTTACTTACACGGCTGCTCCCTCCACTTCTACATGCTCCTGCATCTTGGAAGAAACTGAAGAGCCTGAATTATTAACTGACAAAAAGACTCCGAAGGGGGCGGATCCTCTTGGGGTTAAATCAAGACTCCAGCGGCAGGTCACGACTACAATCAATGAGAGTCCAGACGAGGGCTATGAGGATGAGACAGGAGAGGTGTAGTCCAGTTCAAAAATAATACCAAGGAGACTTAAAGACCAATAATTGTACCCCCCCCCCCCCC
>JABASM010001511.1:0-14213 GCA_019776545.1 Brachystomella parvula | reverse complement strand
AACAGAACGGCTTTATTTAAACTTAGGTGATATCCAGGTAAAGATTCGGCGAAATGGGAATCGTTAAACCTGGGTTTCGGCGAAATGGAACAAATTCTCGATTCGGCGATTTGGGATTCGATGAAATGGGCCTAAACCATGAAATACATCCCCCTCGTTTTTTTTTCCTTTTGCAAGCGAATTTTTATTTTTCTGCGAAAGGGTTGTAGTACTAACTTTCTAAGTCTGAAGATGGAATTAACAGAATGCTAAAATAAAATACTGAGTAGCCCAGCAGAAAAAAATTAGTTTTAACTTAAGGAATCTGGATGGCAAAGGTTTGCTGATGGGTTTGAAAGATTGAAGAGTGGAGGATTCAATTCCTGAATGTCAAGATCCATTTCGCTGGGCTGAGTAATGGAAGCTATAGGATAATCCAAGTCAAAACATGCTGTGTGAAATATGGGATAATGATTTTCTAACCACGAGGGCGAGGCTGATAAAGACGATGTAACCAGGGGATAAGTAACTTGTCACAGTGACTGCAAATCGGAAATCACGGCGATGGTGATGTTGGTGGCATCATTCCCATCATTCCTTTTCCTCCACAGCACATAAGGAATTTTTTTTTCTGGGCTCTATTTTTGTGAATACATAGGCATAAACTAGGGATCACCGTAAACTAGATGATTTTCTATTGTAGCTAAACTTAAAACTCCAGTTTTCTGCGTGTGTGGGAGTTGTGACAGGGGAAAAGTGTCAGAGTCCGTAGGACTCATAATCAGGAACACGTCAGGGAAATGGGGATCAGTTAAATTACCATTTCATGGGGAAGCTTCAAAAATAATCATCTTCAGGATGATGAAGCTAGAATCAGAAAACGAAGCACGTGCCCAAGCTAAATTCTAGTCAAATAAACTGACAGGTTAATACTTTTCCTCAAAAGAAGTGAAGATCCTGGTACAATTTTTCAAATAATGAACTCGGAATAGCTTAACAATGACAGTATCTCATACGGCCAGATTAAACTGAAAGCCACTATCGGAAGGGTCTCACAAAAGAGATTTTTGTGTATATGTATCAAAAAAATTTCAAAAATGCTTCTGATGTATTCTGAGTTAAAAATAATATTTATAAGACAAAAGAATGATAAAACAGATATATAAACAAAATGAAAATATTTCAGCACCCTGGCTGAGCTCAAATTCTTCCGGTGAGTAAGTTAGCTCATGATGCATGAGAAAAGGTCTCGCAATTTTAGCAGTTGCTATTTCTGTGTGTAAAATATTAATTACAATTCTGAAGCCTTTTAATATCTGTTAATCTAATAAAGGAATCCTGGAGGGCATGGTTATGAGTAGGGTGAAAATGAATTATTTTCCGGTGGTCCTCTCTTCTCACCTGGGTCTCTCCAACTACTACTTAACTCTCGTTTACAACAATGGATTGTTTAATTCATTATCATCTCATATTAGCCTCCTATTATTATCATTTATACACAACTTTTGATTTGAGAAAAGCTCTAGACGTACATGGACTTGTAGGAACATTAAGAAGATGAGCAAGATCGTAAAGGAGAATTTTCACTTATAAGCGTAGCCTGTTGGCGTACCTGACAACGGATTTCCTTATTAGGAAAAAAATATAAAAATCCTGGGAAAAAATATAAGAATCATGAAGAAAGTTGATTTGAATCATCTTTGACGCAAAAACCGCAAAAATTAAATTTTACTCAAATGCAATCATAATTTAATATAAGTACCGAAAGTTTTTTTAATTTCTGACTTTGAGAGGACCATTCCGATCCGAGATTCTCAAGGGAAAATAGGAGGCGGAGCCCGAAACAAGCATGTAGAAAAAAATTGTATGTTTTTTCGATTCAGGTATAATGATTTTTTTTTCTCTTCAAAATTGAATTAATTTATGAAGGCTGGAGGGAATTTAAGCTGAGAACAACCTGAATTTAGAAAATAACTCGTCCCTTTTAAATAAAATGTAATAAAAGGAATCTTCCTAATTGAAATAACATCCCCCAGTGGTCCATACACTCGTGGCTTATCGTCCTCCGCGTGGACGTCGTCTCCTCCAAAAAATTGGAGAAACGGGATTCTCCATTTTTGGAACTAAAAAAGACAAAAGGAAGAAAATGATGATAGGAAAAATTTCCCTCATAATCCCTACAGGAGGTTTATGGGAATGATCTTTTGGGAATCATTATGTAATGCCTCAAACGGGATCCAGAGAATTTAACAATTGGAATTCAGTGCGTGTGAAGATCACCCTTAAATTTATTTCCTTGACTCAACACTAATATAGAGCTAGGGAATCTAAGCTTGTTCGGTCGGCAACCTGGGAAAATAATTCATCATGCGGCTTTTCTGCACCACCTAATCCATGCGAAAATCTTAAATCATTAATTATAAAAGTCAAGCTAATTACAAAAGTAAATAAAGAGTCCTCCTTTTTAAGCCAAGCCGGCCAGGTAATACTTTAGGAATATATTTCTGGCCATTTTTAAAAAATTCGTACAAGTCTGTTTGAATGACTTTATGAGTTTTGTGATCTAGTTCAGTCCAGAAATACCTCCCTGTTAACCCTGCTGCACCTGATTTTCTTTTATTGACTCTCTTACTTTCTATTGTAAATCTGAAGGTGTATAAATCAAAAGAATCTCTTTGTACTGAGCCAAGTGGTAAGTTGCATGTCTTACACCCCTGACTCTTTCTCCTGCCCGTCCACTTTCATTCCATTTGATCTCATCTTCAACAAAAGAAACTCAGCAGGTCCACAGCTAATTTTCCAACTCCGGGGACTAGGATAATGAAAGAGTCTCGTTAATTAGAATGATCCTGTCAGGACACTTGTTCAACCAAGAGCCTTAAGTGAATGCAATAACGCCTTAGCATCTTAAAACATACCCCATTATTTTGACCTCTCCTCAAGATCCAATCACTAACATCTTCCCCGCATGAAACCTCTAAATTGCTTACTCTCTTACTAATTTGGACCTCGAAAGTTTATTAGTATTACTTCTTAAATACCAAACATACTTTTTCCTGTCTTTTTTTAACAAATTATGATCACTAGAGAGTGTAGTTTTTTTTTTCAAATGGTTTTTCTGATTGTACAGAAAAAAATTCAAAATAGTAAACCAGAGGAAGAATTTTATTTTTTTTTAAACTTATTTCTTTCACGAAACTAGAAATAATCAACGCCAAGATTTGGATCATTTCCATTTTCCTGATACACGACCTCCGACAATTAATTTTTTCAGAGACACGGTCGAGCGTACCCTTTGATCGCCTTTCTCTGTGCTGGTTACCAATGTAAAAAAAAAAACTCATAAGGATTAAAATCAAAGAATTTTGGTTCGTAGTACCGCTTTATAAGAAAGTTAACATTGGGAGTGAACCTTTTCTTTTCCACATGAGCGTAAAGAGTGTATTTCGCGAGAGTTTTACACGATTTTCACTCAAAAGCGAGTAAAGCCCTGCTCCCACTAGACCAACATGCAGTGCGTGGAATAAAGTTTCTTGCTGCTGTAAATTGGGTTTTTTTCCCCAAACCGCGGTTTACCCACTCGCTATTTACTCTTGTGAAAAGAAAAGGTTTCCTGCCATTGTTTTTCAATTAGAGAAGATTAACATACCTGGAGCAGTCGTAGGAATCTCAGTGGTATCCAGCTCATCCTCGTCGAATAGTTGACGCCGACGGTGACACTGAACCATAGATACGACGCATAGGACTATTCCTATTGTCCTAATGATCCGGATCACTCCCATTTTCCTGAAAGAGGATTAAACCCGTGGTTTGTTTTTGGCCGAAATTTTGGATATTTTACTGGTGTATACTGTGCTGACTTTGTGGTAATCTGAAATTGTGAATGAACTAGGGTTTTTACACCTTTCTCTTACCGTAGGATTTTGGAAAGTGAGTGAAAGAAGATGAAAGAAGCCTCCAGAGATTTTCTGCTTCTTCATCCCCACTACCAAAAACGGCTTCCCGATGGAACCTCCCATATCACACTTCCTTCATGATCAAAACTGAGAAGATGCAGGGGCAGGGCACTCGCCACGCCTTCCCTTCTTATAATTTATAATGATGTAAAGGTATCGAAATCAAAGTGCATACCAAGTTACGTAAAAGCAGCCCATCTTAATACGCCTTAATTCCAACTTCTTATCTTAAATAATAATCCATCCAGATGCTAAAGCCTTAAAACTGACTGAAAGTGAGCCACCATTATCTGAAAAAATTTTATGTCGAGCAACAGGTAAAATACGATCGTGGGTTAACAGCATTGGGTCAGTTATTGACCTCACGGAGACCAACTGGAAATGACATCCGTCAGATGCAACGCGGAAAGCAGATTCTGGAAAGCAGAATCTGGTGCTTCTTATCTTTAGTTTCGTAGGTGACAACCGTTGACATAGGTAAAAGGTGCTTTATGAAAATTCATTGAGCATTTTTCGGTGAGTAAGAAATTGAGTAAAAATTTTAGTGCTTGTTTATTTTTAACTAACGGATAAAAAATGTCTGCAAGCGTAAATCGCTGTTTTTTTTTCGCAAACAAGATCACGAGTATTATTCGCTGAATTTCACGATAGCTAGGGTTCATCGTCAGTTCCGTTTAGGAAGCATCTAGCGTAACTGCTCGATTGAAGCCAACAGTCTCTAAATCCGCTTTGGACGCCTTATTATTAGTATATGAGTAAAATCTGCGGGACCAGAAATTCAGCCTAACTGTCCAACTCCGGAACCGTAATTTTTTAAAGTCCTAATGGTATTCTCTCAAGTTTTCTTTACGTAGGGCTTAAGAATTGACCTCCACAGTTTAGAAAAAAATTAAAATTCCCGAGTGGGACAGCTAGTTAGGATGAATTTCTACTCCGGCAGACTTTACTCATAAGGCCTCCAAAGCAGATTTCGAGACCATCGGCTTCAGTTGAGCAGTTACGCTGGAGACTCCCTAAACTAAACAGACGGTGTACCCTACCTATCCTAAAACTTAGCGTAAAATACGGTGGGGCCCTTGTTTGCAAAAAAAAAAAAATAAATAAATAAGTACAAGGCATTTAAACTGTGATTTAAGCTTGTAGCCATTTTTATGGTTCACCCGTTAATAATTTACGAGATTTCTTATTCTGCTTGCTACGGAAGATAAAATTACATATAATCTGCCAGTCTCGCCATTTTTTGCTCTATTCTATAGTTTGCTCCGAATGGCAGGGCATACGGTTAAGGAGCACATAACCGGCAGGCAGACGCTCAAAAGCCAATCTGTTTTCCTCAGACCCTTACCTCCCTTCGCCTTGACCTGAGTAAGCAAAATGCTTTTTAAAATCCCAGACTAAAATTATTACATTATTTTCTGTGTCTTGATAATAGTAATTACATTAAAACTTCTAAGGAAATTAGGTTATTGTTTTCTGTATTTTGGTCAGTAGTGTTTGTTTGGAGGGCTAAAAACCCTTGGAACGTGACAACAATGTGTTGGAGTGTAACTTCGTCTAGTCGCGTATTGCTTGTGTGCGGGGTGTGTTTGACACTTCCCTGGAATCTGAAGCAGGAGACATCCGCCGTTAACTTTAATTTTAGGGTGGGTTTAAATAGGGATTTAGTGTAGTCCCCTGTGTTTCATCTCTAATTAGCATTCCAATGGAAGAATTGTTTGGATTTTAGTTCATCCGTCATTCAGATCATCTTCTGTCTACCGCTGCCGGGACGGATCAGCTGCTTTTTCATTTATTTTTTTATCTAGAAATATTTTGACAGAGATTCCAGGAAGGCGACTCCTCTTTCCGGTTAGGAAGGCAAGGCTACAAGGGTCACAGAGGATAGCTTCTAATTAGTATCCTTCAGATCTGTTTTACTTCTTTTCTTTAATCTGTCTTCTGGAGTATTGTGTGCCTTTACCGCTGTGGTGGTTGGTGACTTTCAGCAATGGTAAGAATTCTGTTTCTTACATAGTCTTATGAATTTTTAAAGTGCATGACTTTAAATTTTTTGTTTGTATTCTTGGTATAGAATTTTTTCGGGTTTGGACCAAGTGCAGAAGTGAGTAATCATTTTGAATTTCTAGGTGTGTTCCGAATTCCTAACCATTTTCTTCCTATTCTTATGGTTTCTAGATAGACATTGTCCTCGACGGGCAGGACACACGAAAAACTGGGGAATTAAAGAATGAGGAAGGAAGAAAGGATCGGTACCTCATTTACTATGATGGGGAAACAGTGTCGGGAAAGGTGACACTTTTGAAGCATGGAGTGATGAATGTTATAGTCTTTATGTAATTTTATTTTACTTTAGGTAAATATTCAGCTCAAAAAAGCAGGTTCGAGACTAGATCATTACGGAATCAAGATAGAGTTGATTGGTCAAATTGAGCTTTACTACGACCGTGGAAATCATCATGATTTCCTCTCACTTGTCAAAGAACTGGCTCGGCCAGGTGACCTCTTTCAACACACCTCCTACAACTTCGAGTTTGTCAATGTGGAGAAGCCCTTTGAATCTTACACCGGCTCTAATGTTAAACTTAGGCAAGTGACTCTTGGTTTTGACCTGTAGGGCTTTCTTGGCCTTGGTAACTAATTGTTAGTACAAAATTATTATACAGGTATTTTTTGCGTGTGACAATTGTCAGAAGACTCAGTGATATTATCAAAGAAAAGGAAGTCATCGTCCACCAGCTCAGCTCCTATCCAGAAATGAACAGTAGCATCAAAATGGAAGTAGGTATCGAGGATTGCCTACACATTGAGTTCGAATACAACAAATCCAAGTATCATTTGAAGGATGTCATAGTAGGGAAAATCTACTTTCTACTCGTGCGAATCAAAATTAAACATATGGAAATTGCCATCATTAAGAGGGAAACTACTGGTACTGGTAAGCTGTGCTGTCAGAAAATTTAGTAACTAAGGATCTGTTAATTTTTATTCTACTCGACACCAGGCCCAAACACCTTCAACGAAAATGAGACAATTGCTAAATACGAGATCATGGACGGCGCTCCTGTCCGTGGAGAGAGCATTCCGATACGGGTTTTCCTGGCTGGCTATGAACTCCTGCCGACTATGAAAGACGTCAATAAAAAATTTTCTGTTCGATATTACTTGAACCTGGTACTGGTGGATGAAGAGGATCGACGCTATTTTAAGCAACAGGTATGTGATACCCCATTGTAATCCGAAGCCTGGATTAATTATATTTTCCGAACTAATGTCCCGTCCACGCACAGGAAATAATTCTATGGAGGAAGGGTGATAAGACGCGGAAGCCATTCCAGACCTCGCTTCAGCAGCAGTACAAGCAGATGCAAAATCCAAATGTGACTTTGTCAAACAGCAACAGTTCACTCAAACCTTCTNTCCAAATGTGACTTTGTCAAACAGCAACAGTTCACTCAAACCTTCTGCGCAGGATGAAAGTGGAGAGCCTGATGATGGGAAGGCTGAGTCGGCTCTGGACAATAATGACCAGACAAGTCCTGACAAACAGTTCCAGTCTGTCATCAACAGTACTGAAACAGGGCCCATGGAATTTAGCCAACCCACTTCGCCAACTGAAGAAGAAACTCCACGTGCGCCATCACTTCCTGACACCCTAGAGCCAGCGGAGAAGCAGAAGGAACCATCAGAGCCTGAACTTCAAGCAATGCCAGCTGTCTGAGTAGTTTTTATAACAACTTGCACGTAACGAACGTAACTAAGGAGAAGAAAGCTAAATCTAGCTAGCTAGCTAATCAAGTTATTAAATTAAATGTGTACATTTCACTCCTGACTTTTCTATTGGTCTTTTACAGGAGCTATCTTTAAGAAAAATATTATTGCCTCGGTGAATGGATCGTCGTTAGTGTCCCGGCCTCTGAAGGATCATGAACCAGTAGAGATCTGTTGAAGACGAACTATCGTTAGTGACAATTTTATTTCTCAGAAGTCATTATTCACGCGGAGGGAGAGAGATACCTGACGATTATTACAACTCGATATTTAAAAAAAGCTACGCATACAAGGAATTTAAAAGAGTATAAGAGTATCATACATTTGAACGTGACTGGTCGCCTCCTATCCGATCCACCAGCTGAAAAACCATTATTGAGTTTCTCAACTTCGTTGTTCAACATAATATTGAAGAAGAAGTTCGCTTACTTTACTGATACCAGGCAAATTAAGAATTGTGCCAATCACAGGTACTCTTCGAAGAAAGTGGATCACAGTTGGAAAGAAATTGGAAAAGAGGAGGATGAATCCATAGACTTCGATAATCATTCCAATGAGTGGCCAACCGAGGAGAACTACGAAGATACCACCGAAGAAGCATACAGAAGCTCGGAGTTTATGCCATTGAAAGAAAAATCGGAAAGATCTGTTGAGACCAATCAAAAACGCCAACCCTGACAAGAACAGTATCTGAAAATCAATGGGTAATTAGAATTTGTTACTTTACGACTCAAAGCCTTTTCTTACGTTTCCAATAGCTAGTAATCCCTTGTCGAAGAGGAGGATGACACCAAGGACGAGGAACGCGGCTCCGAAGCCCACCAATCCAATTCCGATTTCTGAAATAATGTCAAACGGTATTTAATAATTGAAATAGTGGTTAGCCATAAAAGACTGAACTAAACTTAAGGCACACGAGCCGCTACAGCAGAGTTTTTGAAAATATAATTGACTTACTCTGTGAATCTGAAACATGAAACATCGTTCTGCTCGCTGACCGCTGGTTCAGTCACTTACTCCGCCCCGGTAGATACGATACCAAGTTCCGGAAGTTCAATGCTTGGAACTAATTTTCAACTGTCAGATTCCTCAAATTAATTAAAACTAAAAAACCACTCGAATTAGAATTAGCCAACCAAATCTTGATTTTTCTGAAGGCAAACAGACAAGAAATTGCTACACGTCAGAGACAACTCATGAGCCAGTGAAGTTAGCAGACGCGTAGAATAATACGAGACAGAAGTTAGCCTAAAAAGAACAGAAAAATTGCTTTTTCTTCATGAACTTGCCTCATCTCCCTCAAAATTCCATGATCATTTTATGATGATCAAAATTTCTGCTCAGGCCAGGAGTAACCAATAACCATTAATTGGCAATAATAGAAAGAAAAAAACAGTAAGCCCAGCCAGCCCCTCGATCCTAAAATTAATGTAAATCTTTTAGAATCAGCAGACAGGGTGCAGTAGTTTATTAAGGTCATTTAGTATACTGTTATCTTGCCAAAGCGTTTTGTCTTAAGGGCAGAGAGGAAACTTGAAGAGGTTTTGAAATTCGCCTTCACGGATACGCGGATAGTCCACACGACGTGCCGGCTGGAACTGATGTTGAGCTGGGAGAACTGCCTCTTTGACCTTAACGGACGTTGAGAAGTACTTAACGTTTGTGCTTTGTGTATGGAAGATCGAATTACTTCCCAGATCCCCATAAATCGCTGATAGTTTTTCTGATATTTTAATAGCATAAGGATTATAAACGCACAAGCTTCATATGAATAAGCTTTCTACCAGCTTTTCCTTCATATTTTTTCAGAGATTAAGCTCTCTATCAGGGTCACGAAAGGTCACTCTGATGACATCCCCTATCTAGACCAGCAATACGTTAATCGAAAGAGCTTCATCTCCTGATTCCAAAATTGTATGAAGCTTGCCTTTCCTGATATACACGTGGACACCGGTCGCGCAGGCGTGAGTTAAACATTTACGATCGCTGGCGGCCAGCTTTTAGGTGAGAAAGGTCAAGCGTGCTAGGTATTTGGAAGCAGTGGGACCAAACCCTATCAACTAGCGTGTATGTCTAGCTCGTTGAGGCCAACCGAGTGACCTTCAGTGACCTTTGGAGATCAAATAAATTGCTTCAGGAAATTCTATTATTATATTCTATAACTCCTTCTTAGGTGAAAAAAGTCGCTTTCAGGAATTTTTCTTTGTTTCAGTATTTTGATTCTAGGAACTCCCTAGTTCTGGTCAAATGTGCAAAGGAATTGATTTCTGCATTCCAACTACCTTGATCCAGTCTCACTTCAAGTGTCCGTTTACTGGTCACTACATGGCTGAGTTTCCGTTGTTTTGATAGTGATGACAAGACACTAGGTTTGACTTCGGAACCAACGCTTCCGTCTCAAACTTGAACTCTAAAATATTCCTCCAAGTCAGAAAACCTGAGACAAGAAGTAGTAGATACTCACTGCAGTAGATCGCTTTAATTTAATTTATTGAATGGTAAGAGTGTGAATAGCTTGTTCACTGGCTAAGCCCGAACAACCCACAAGAGGAATTTACGCTAGTACTCTTTCTTCTTTTCTTGATTATAATTCGATTGATCTTGGCATTTCTGAATGCTAACTACAGTTAAATTATTAATTACTCACGTTGGTAAAACTTTTTTATTTTTATACTTAGCTTCACCAACTATTTGAATTCTATTTTAGGAAGCTTGCCAAAGGGTCCAGTCCTCAACGAATTCTTCTTTTTATAAATTCAATTTCCCTTTATCAAGTGAAAGTGTTAATTTGAATTCTTGTTTTCTAAATTATTTAAATTCGGAAAATTGTAACAACCACTGTTTTATCAGCTTCACAAATCCCTTCTGCCATAAATTCTGGATGTTTTGACCAGTGACCAAAGCGGCGGTCAGATATCCCGGTCAAAAAATAAGAAAAGCAGCCCAATTCTGTTTTGGAATTTTTTTAAGCTTTTGAACAATTAACTGCCATTACTTAAAACCCAGATAGCGACTCATAAACATATAATGCGTCAGGAGTCATTATGTAATAGTGGTTTATTTTTTGGTGGTTTTTAGTTGTGGAAGTGGTTGATCTTCAGGAATCCAGATGAATGCTAATTGCTCTCATGTCGTCAGTCAGGATTAAATGAATATTACTCATTGTCCACTAATAATGCTGGGAACCTTTTCCTAAAAGCAAATCTTCTTAGCTAAAGGGGTTTCCAGTGACGCCAATCACGCAAGCAGGTGCAATTTTCTTAGAATCAGCAAAAAAAAGCTTATGGCGAGTCCGATTAATCACTCTCGTCACAAAAATACCTTATGCACTTCTTACTACGTACATGAATTCTTTCAAAAAAGCATAAGAATGTGCTTGGTAGGTCAGATTCGTCATAGTGTTAATTACGTTTAATTACAGCGTAACAAAGTTCGCAGGCGCAACTGGCAACTTGGCGTAGGGAGAATCCGGTTGTGCCCCGAGATTTTCAGAAATCGCAATCACGACTTGCCATAGCGCCTTTTCCTCCAGAAAAACTGCTTGTTGCGCTAGTGATTGCGCCTTTTTTCTGCCAGCGATATCGCCTGCCGCAGCCAAGTTGAAAATTCTAGGGCAGCAACAAATTATCTGCTATGGTGCGTGATCATTTTCTTCGCATATTCGCCCCCGGGTCATCCTGACCGACTTCCGAGTTCTGAATGAGTCACTCCGAATCTTAAAATTTTTCAAATACAGTTTTTAAAATTCTTAATCATATAAGGACGATTCAATCCAGAAATTTTAATCGGAAGTCTACCAGGTCAGCAGTGCTCTGCATAAATGTTATGAATACCAAGGATTTGAATACTGGAGCGAATTAACTGGAATTATGTAGTTTATTTAAGCAAGATAGGATAAGAGAGTTGTGCATTGATTGAGAGCCCAAAGTTGACTGACTAACTTAGAGAAGGTTTCAAGGGTATACTACAAGGCGGACACTAGGGGTGATCCTTGAGGCCGTAAATATGAGACTTGACAGGGCAATTCTTTTGAATAAACGCGTGGAATATACTGACAGGATACCAGGACAGTCTGTGACTGACAACGAAGGTGGGAATTCGGGAGCAGTTTCCTACAGGTAGCTGCCATTTAAACTTAGGAATAATTCAAAGTGAATGAAAGTCCTCCCTCCCATTTTATAGCCTATGCTGGAGTATTTTTAACAGCAGCTCTATAAGGAACGACGGGTCGTCCTAAGCTTTTTAACAATGAAGTCGTAAGAATCGAACTTAAACATAAATTAAGTCCTCTTTCCATATAAGGGCCCAAAATCTTTAGTGGAAGCTGTGGAAGACGCCAAGATCATGAAATGTTTTGACTCCTTTGCTATTCTTGCGGTTTTTACAACCATTGTAATTTTATGTCTTCCTTGGGCATGGGGGACTTTTAACATGGGACTTTTACTTTGGGAATAGGTATAAGGTTATTCTTTTTTTTTCCTGTACTGTAGAGCTTCCAGCAGCCATTTGGTTTTCATCTCTCGTGGGAAGCCCTATTAAAAACTTAGGAGTCGTCGAATCGTTCCCAAACCTCAATGCCAGTGGAACCCTTTAAATGGAGGAAAACTGAGGCTGAGAATTTAATATTTTTGTCATCTTGACCCGAAATGAACTTCCTCTCCTTCCTCTAATGCTTCATAAATTTTTTTTTACAAACCCATAAGATCTGATTCACCTTCGGCACATTGCATGTGAATCGCTCGCATGTGAATTTCTCAACCAACATAAAGCGATGAGGTTGATATCTTTTGTAAATGACCATAAATCATAAATCGAAAGACTATTCTTGCAGAAGGCTCGCCATGTCAAACGGCATTAAGCTTCTTTTCAGTCAAGGAAGTAAACTTCCCATTTTCGTGAATGGATTTGGTCCTCTTTAACCTATGTGTTGATCTCCTTAAGACAAAAGATGCCTTTCTTAAGGTCAGAGACATGAGCATTCAGTATCATCACCATCAGGCCGCCCGTCATAGAAATTGAAAGCAAAGAATATTGAGGACAAGGTTAAGGCAGACTCTCTCGTGTCACATAGCGGTGCATCTTACTGTTAAGAAGGAATTGGAGTAATCCAGTGAAGAATGAAAGGAAAAATGGCACAAGGGTCACCCATAAAAACATTGCCTTATTCACCGACGAAGGTGTATAGGCGTTAACATGAGGTGTCTGCCGTGGTCGGAACCCAGTCTGCTTAGATTTTTGAATGTTTGAATGTTTACCCTTTTCTCAAATCTCTAAATCCTCTAAATTCTTTAAAAGCTAAGCTTCTAAAACTCCTACAAATTCTCTAAGCTCTGAAAAATCAGTAAGATCGCAAAGATTCTGTAAATTCTGAAAAATCTAAAATCTTTAAAATCTATCAAATTCCTGAATTCTCCGAAATCTATACTTTTTCTAGAATCTTTAAATAAAGGAGAAGGCAAGTTAGAAGCCAAAATAAGAAACTACGATACGATGGAATCCAATGAAACTCGGGAGGTAACAATAGCCCAGACCCATATCTACAACTTTCGTTCGTATTTTTTCTCACAAACTTCAAGATCAGGACCGTATTTTACGCTAAATACGTTATTTTGGGTCTCGAAATTGGTGCCAAAGGTCTCGAAATCCGAAATCTCAAGTTTTCTTTGCATAGGGCTTAAGAATTACTTTCGCGGTTAAGAAAAAAACCACTTTTATGATTCACCAGTTAATTGACCCTTCTGGCTTAAAACATGGCCGCTAGAAGTCGCAAACATTTATGAGAATTTTTGATAACCTCTGGCGGCCATGCGTTTAAGCCAAACGCGTCAAGTATGATATATTTTTAGAATCAGTAGGCCAGTCCTTTTGATTGATGTACTGCTTGTCCATGATCTTTAGTGACTCCCAAAAGCCACAAAGGTCACTGCGCAGCTTCCTTCCCGCACCAAAGTTGGGTATAGGCTACCTACCTGCAGAATTTCATTGAAATCCATCGGAGATCTTATTTCGGATTTCGACTTTCCTACTTCTCAAAACAATTTTCTCGTTTTCTGCCTTTAGTCGGTGTGCTAGAGTTCGTTGCACAATTTGTTTGTTTATTTCAATGTGCATCTGAATTCATAAGCTACTAAAGCAAGTGATAAATTCAAATGCATAAACTCTGCACCTGAAGCTTGGCCTTTGTCCTTTTTGGAATCGGAAACTTTGCTACTGGAATTTCCACCATTGTGGTGGGGCTCTTTTGTAATAGCTGTTTATTTTAGCGAACTGAATTAGCCATATTTCTTAACCACATAATTTCGCGCAGAGGTTACGAACCTTCCTGAAACCAAAGCAGTAGTTTATTTTTCCTTTTGTCAAATTAACTTAAAATCACTTGGGAGTTTAAAGGTCGCTGTTCGCTGAAATCGCACATGACGCTTCCTTCCGTAGCTTTTAAACTTCTGCTCAGGTAATTTTATCCCCATTATTTGATAAGACCTAAGGTTTCCCTTCATGAAAGTATCTTTT
>JABASM010001510.1:0-14215 GCA_019776545.1 Brachystomella parvula | reverse complement strand
GGGGGGGGGGGGGGGGGGGGGGGTACTACTTTTTTGGTACGTGCCTCTACCTTACAAGGCATGTAGCGAGTAACAGCGTTGCCCTAAAATACTCCATCGCTTCAAATGTTATTAAACATGCCAGAAATGACCCCCTATATTTGAAAACCCGCAAAACATATACGTGACAATTATAGGTAAAGGATAAGGGAAATCAGAAGCCAAATTAAGATGCTCCGATGGATTTCAAAGAAAACCGGAAGGTAACTCGCCTAAATACCTCCAACTTTTGTACCGGGCATTGACCGTGTGTGACCCTTGGGGGGTCACTGAAGGTAACGGACAAGCAATACATCAATCGAAAGAGCTTTGCCTCCTGTTTCTAAAAGTATACAATGCTTGGCCCTTTTGACCTAGAAGTTAAGGCCGAACATTTAATGAGCTCTGGCGGCCCCGCTTTAGGCCAAAAATGTCAAGTATTGTATATTTTTAGAATCAGAAGACCAAGCTCCTTTGATGGAGGTATCATTTCTCAGGGTTCATACACGTCAAGTGAATGACCTTTAGTGACCCTGAAAAGTCACAAAATGTCAATGCCCCATTTTCAAAGTTGGAGGTATAGGTCTGGGCTAGCGACCTGCCAAGTTTCATTAAAATCCATCGGAGGATCTTATTTTGGCTTCTGACTTCTCTTCTCCTTTTAATTTAACTGCTAATTAGGAAAGAAAAAAGCTACCCTTGAGGTTTCGGCAAAGGTCAAAATTATTAAATGTGATCACTTAACGTTATTTAGCGTTAAGTAAAGACAATCAATTTACCCTTATCTAGCTACCGTAACGGTCAAAACGACAAATGTGCAAGGGTGCCTAAGTAAGTAAGCGCTACGTACTTTATGGAAGCTCCCTAAAGTCCCAGGTCGCTGACTTTGCCCTTTAATTTAATCATGCGGCACCCAGCATGACTTTGATCAGTTTACTATCAAACTTTTATCGCACTTTCATTTCACATTTTATGGACCGTTAGAATGCACACCTCAAAAAAGGATTCGCCCGGCGTGGGATGACAACTTGCGAAGTGAAACCCCTATTGTTAAACCGGTTTTAATTCCGTCTGCGTCACTGGATTTGAGTACTTAACGACATCGCCCTTGTTTTAATTCGGAATTAATTTGAAGTTTCTCTACATCCTTTTGACAGATGAAATCCATAATAATCTCGTGGATCTATTTTTGTTTTTTAATTGAGCCGTCTTCCTCGAAGATTTTTCTTCAGAGAATGACAGGGGTTGAAAATTATGGGATACTCCAAAGAATACCAGTTGTCAATACACTCCATTTTACAAGTTACGAATGTTGTTTTTACAAAAGGAACGACAAATGGAAGGAAGCATAAAAAAAAGTCCGGGTTGAAGATGCACTGAGAGATCTCTTGAGATTTCCAGTCCATATTTAATCCCACTTTGTTTTTCTAAGCTCCTGCCCTCATCTATTTTTATTCCGAAGCACATGTAGTACTTGATTTTATGTACTCCACGGTCTCGACTGTGGCAGTCAAGCCAAGGAGTGTTAAATCTTTTGTTCACTTTTTCAGATCCGATGGAACTGATTTGGATTTTGAAGCATTGGAGAATCTTGTTGGAAATTTGCCAGGTGGGAGATCCGGATCATCAACGACGAAAACACAAAGGCTCCCGTCCATTCATCGTAGCAGTAGCAGCAGTGTCATTGAAAGCCGTGGTGAGGCCCCCTCAGAATCAGCGGAAGAGCAAGTGAGGGTGTCATCCAATCGGAGAGCTCATCCGTCATTTGGAACTGAAAGTAATAGGACTGGGAAGGACTCTATTTCCGCGCCTCAGCACCAGTTGCATCCAACCTATGCAAAATTCTGTCACGAGTGCGGGACGCCCTACCCAACCCCTGTTGCTAAGTTCTGCCCGGAATGCGGTGAGCGAAGGGTAATCAACGTATGAGCCCTAGATCAAGCCAATTTTAAATCATTTGTAATTTTATGCAATCCTTCTCTAAGCTTTCCTTTTTCTACAATCAAAAATGACAATTAAGAATGAAATCAAGACTAATCACACAGGAACGAGCTGACGACTGTGTCTGACCACATGTGTAAATGTAATTAATTATTCTGTAATGGTAATTACTGAGCTTTCTTTTAGAATGTACAGCGTGTCCCTATAAATAGTCTACCGGAGAAAGTTTTTAACTTTTTTAAAATTGAAATAACCCTATCATTTCGATTTTTTTAGCAAGAACACTGTGGCAATCGGTACACAAAGCTTAAAGCTAAATTAATTGAAGCTCGAATGTTTAAAAAAATTTTCGAAGCAACGGTAAAGCGAATTTCAAAAAGGTGAAAAGCTTTCTCCGGTAAACTGTTTCTTGGGACATGCTGTAGGAGGAAGGATATAACTTTTGTAAAGGAATTTTATCTACAGCTTTGACCCTGCAATCAGCAATCCTCTATCAAGAAATTCAGCATCATTACCAATTATAGTATTATTACCATATGCAGGTTTTGTTTATAATTTATATAGAATTTACGTTAGTTAACCATGTATTTTGGGTTAAGGTGAGGAGTTGTGCTTGCAAGAAAAAACTAAACAATCAAATTCTGGTCTATTAACCGTGATCTTTTGTCTCTGTAAGTTTTAAGTGCCCTTAGTTACACGGCCACCGGTATTTGCAAAAACTTTTTTAGAATACTTGTACTATTACACTCCAATTTCTCAATTTTCCACAATCACGAAGCAGAGAAAATAAATTGTGCGTCAGCTCACGCTTCAGAGAAGCCAAAAAATTTTTTTCCTTCTTTTACTGTAAAGGACAACGGCAGAGCAACAAAGTGCAAGGAACCCCATACAACTTAAAAAGAAAGCTTGTGGCTTAATTCAGTTTTCAGCCTAGGACGATTTGGTGAAGGTGATTTTTTCAAATTCGAATTTGTTTGACCTCAGGAGGTCACTAAGGTTAGCTCCTTGACCTCACTGGTCTGGAAAATCGATAGTCCGATCGAAAGCCTGCCGAATGGGGTTTTAGCTAAAAATGTCAAGTGTAGTATATTTTTGAAATCAGAGAATGGAGAGCTTCGACTGACTTATCGCTTGTCCAGATCTCTGACGTCAAAGGGCAGCAAGATTTTGTTTTAATGTTTCTTTCATAATGTTACTCTGCTATGATCCTCTCAATTCCGAATTTAAAAAATTTTTTGTAAATATGGTGCAGCTCTTTTATTTCTATCCGTTAAAACCCAACTACCCGTTTTTCTAGCTTTAAAATGAAAAATTCATAAATCCAATCCAGCATTCGGAAATGAGATGGTAAGAGCAACAGCGGGCTAACAGTTAGCATTGGGAAACTGTGACAGGATGCTGAAATAGTTTTTGGGAAGCCATCATGAAAGCATCTCGTTTCGCAGGTGAAATTCTTCCTTTTATCAGATAGCGACTGAAAATATTTCATGGTTGAATAGCAGATGTACTGAACCTTTTACCACCGCATTTTCTAAACCCTATTTTTAGCTATTTTCTAATTTCTCAAGGAAAATAAAATTCATTCCCTAAAAACTCTTTTTTTTTGCTCTTTCCTGGAGAAAGTGAATGCCGAATTAAGAGGATGAGAGAAAGTGGATCTTGTCACGCAGTTTCCAGTAGTCCATCTAGAGCAAATGGCTTCCCTGCTGTTGCTTTTTCCAGGAATCTCCTGCTGCGGCTTATAAGGAACCAAAAAAAAACTAAAAACTAAACTCATCCCTCCGCCCAGATCGATAACCCGAAAGTATATCAGCGAAAACGAGAAGAGAAAGTTTTTAGCTAACATTATATACTCCTACTGGAATTTAAAAGGTGAAAGTAGTCTAATTATTTCACGCAGTAAGAAAAAAGACTGGAACCATGCTGGAACCTCTGGCTACTCCTCCAGGGCTCGAAGTCCTCGAGACCACTACACATCTCTTCATCAAACAATTAGTGGAAGTTACTGAAGTACTCTCAGGATTTGAAACCAAAAATAAATACGCAGTCCTCAACTCAAAAGGTGAAAGAATTTTCTATGCTGTCGAAACAACGAACTACTGTCTCATTTGCTGCTGCTGCACAAATCGTCCATTTCAGTTCAAAATAATTGATTTCACCGGTAAGACAATTATGACAATGAAGCGTCCCTGCTCCTGTACTTCCTGCTGCGGGTGCCGACTCTGCTGCTGTGGTCTACTCAATGACAGTAAAATCAATGTCCGCTTGGCTGATGAGAACGAGACTCTACTGGGTCAAGTCTCCGAGCGTTGCAGCATGTTCAGGCCAAAGTACATCGTCAGAGATGGATTCCTGAAGAAGAAACTTAGTATCCAAGGGCCGAAGTGTGCATTTTGCTGTAATTGCAAGCTCCATGGGAATGTGGAATTTAAAGTCAAGTCACTGGGAGAAGCCAAAGACCACTGTGGTAGAATAAGCAAGGAATTTGATGCCCTCGACCTGGATCCACGAGTTCATACAATGGTGAATTCGGATGCAGATAGCTACGGGATTTCATTCCCTTTGGCCATGGATGTCAGGATGAAAGCAACTTTGCTTGCCGCTGTCGTAAGTCCCTTCTTTTAAGAGGAGTGAGTACAGTTGGCTAGATTTTAATTGATTCTTGTTTTTTTTTAATTATAGCTTCTCATTGACTTCATGTACTTTGAAAATGATGAGAAGAAGAAGCCACGCTATGAACCACCAATCTCGGCCTGAATCATTCCCATGTGCAGGATAAGATTTACCTAACCGCTAAATGTGCTTTCCCTTAAATTATTGCCCTGGAGCAAGCCTTGAGCACAACGGCAGCATCCTAAACACTAGCTATATTATCAGAATAGATTTTTGTTTCGAAATGCCGTCTAGAAATTTTAATAAGCCTCAAGTTTTTTTCACGTGTTTACTGGTGCAATTTAATTAGTTAGTAATAAAGATGCCATCCACGAAAAATAATTTGTTTCCGATTTCGAATGCTCAGGAATTTTACAGCAAACGAATATTATACCTGCAGCAGGCAAGAAAATCAGGCTGAACTCGGAAAATTTTTTAAAGAAAGCACAGTATCGGTTTTTTAAAACGAAAAAAGATAGAAAGCAGTTTCCAGGATTAGTTTTTCTCATTTACAAAGCCTAAATTCTTTCCTATAACCATGCTTAAATTTTCACATAGTCAGCTCTTTCAGCTGAAGAGCCAGAAATATTTTTTCAGTTGCAGCCAGAATTTCAGAGGAATTAGATAGCTATAACTTTTAGAGCACTTTTTTTTTCACTAATATTTATCAAGTCACCGAATTCTAAAAATCGGCTTGATTCGGAATAAACCTGATTCTGTTTAAAAAAAATAAAATAAAATAATTCTTCTTCGAGCAGGCACTTGGTAATCTCTGCTGACATTTCTTAAGTACCGGCTTTTCCAGCTTAATTTTCTCAGAGAAAGGTTTCCATCGCATTTAACGCTTTTAAATTTTTAAAACAACTTCACTTCAATTAACTTAGCTTCAACCACAGCACATCTATTGCTGAAGTCGTCCTGGTAAAAAGCAAAGGATAAGTGAGGATAAGTGAAATCTCAAAGGTTTCTGCATTTGGTTCATTCAATAGTCCATGGAAACCAAGGTTGGTGGACACCCGTCTACCAACCTTGATGGAAACCATCACGGTTGCTAGACAACAACGTTTTTTGGTCGCTGCGCTCCCAGACGGTGGTGCCCTTCCTTATCTTCAGCATTATAAAAGTTGAAAAAAGGACGTTACCGGAAAAGCGTTTGAAAGACGTTTTTCTGGGCCCATGGGGAAAATTGCTGGGAAAGAATGAATGGGGATGAACGAATGAATGAATGAGTGAACCCATTCATTCTTTCTTAGCCGTTTTTGCCATGGGGCCCAGGCTAACAGCTATCCGGTAATGTCCTTTGGGTAAAAAAAATTGCATTTAAAAACTCAGTTTTTTGAGGTTGGTATGGGAATTCTTTAGTCGCTCAAAACTGACTTGCATTAGTTTTTTCCCAAAATGCAGCACACTTTTCTAGCGAAGGGCACCACCATACCACCATATCATCGTCTGGGAGCGCAGCAGGGACCAAACAAAGGTTGTCTAGCCCCCGTGGAAACCATAAAGCTCTTATAGTAAGGAATGTTTCAAACTAAAAACTCATCCCTCCGCCGCCCATCGGGTTTAAAAAATAGATACTAGTTTATCACGAAAAAAAGATGACAGAGATGCTGGAAGTATCCCCTACTCCCCCGGGGCTCGAAGTCCTCGAAACGACTACCCATCTATTCATCAAGCAAGTAGTAGAAGTTACTGAAATACTCTCTGGATATGAAACCAAGAACAAATACGCTATCGTCAACTCGAAAGGGGAAAGAATTTTTTTTGCTGTTGAAACAACCAACTACTGCTGCCTTTGCTGCTGCAAAACCAACCGGCCATTTAAATTCAAAGTAATTAACTTCGTGGGGAAAACAATTATGACGATAAAGCGCCCCTGTGCCTGTACTTCCTGCTGTGGTTGTCGGTGCTGCTTCTGCGGCCTGATGGATGATAGCAAAGTGAACATCCGCTTGGCTGACCGAGACGAAACATTGCTGGGCAGGGTATCAGAGGGCTGTAACATTTTCAGGCCAAAATTCATCGTCCGGGATGGCCAAATGAACAAGAAACTTAAAATCCAGGGTCCGAGCTGTGCCTTCTGCTGCAAAAACAAGATGTATGGGAATGTTGAGTTTGAAGTCATGTCACTGGAAACCGACGAGCATTGTGGTAGAATAACCAAGGAGTTTGATGCTCTTGACTTGGATGGACAGGTTCGGGCCATGGTGAGCACGGACGCGGACAACTACGGGGTCTGCTTCCCGCTGGATATGGACGTCAGAATGAAAGCTACGTTACTCGGTAAAAAATTTTTTTTTAATTTTGAATAAGAAATTTTTTAATTTTTTGCTTCAATAGTTTTTTTTTCATTTTAAAGGTGCTGTTCTCCTCATTGACTTCATGCACTTCGAAGATGATCAGAAGAAGAAGCCACCACCCCGCTAGTGCCACCACCAGCCTCGGCGTAAATCTTCGTGGTTTTGCTACATTTTCCGAAGTGGGCAGAACGCAGAAGATAAAAAAATTTAAATTTTCTTTGAGATTTTCTATTTTTTTTTTTAAATTGCGTTTTTTTAAATAAATTTGGTTTTTAATTTTGAATTTTAACACACAGACTGGAAACTATTATAGGGTATTTTTTAAAGCCGAAATAATTTAGTGAAATAGCCAATTTGATTTTTATGTATTCATTTTAAGTGAATTGTTTAACGAGAGCGAGACTGGGCTGGATGTGCGAGGAATTCACTTTTTTTGTATCCAATGTTTCAAAATTTTCTTCTTTAGGGAAAAAACAGCAAAATGTTTTATGAATTAATCTATTTCTTTTTTCATTAATTTTTAATGACTGCTGCTATTTTTCAAATTACCTCAAATGTCTTAATCAGTTTCCTGGCTGCAGTTTCTCCTATGTAATTTGCCATCACTGAAGCCTACGCTTGTTAAACTAGGTTAATTTGACTAGGAAATTTAGGCTTAGGAGTTCAGCCTTTGACTATTTGCTGATGAGATTCTTTTAATGTCGAGTTCAAAATTGAGTTTAAGATGTGCCTTCCTTCCTCTTCTTGCACAAATGATCTGATTAAATTATATATTATTCTTAATCCTCTATAGAACATTGGGAGTCTTGGTTTTTTTTTCTGCCATCATAATCCAGAATCATCTTCACACCTACCTGGTAGACGGGGCTGGTAGATTTTTATCGCCCCATTGTTGTAGTATTTCCTTGCAAAAAATTAATTAGGGTTACCTCATCGAGTCCCATCATCTCAGCAGCTCTCTCTCTGTTCTTCTTTTGAATAAAGCTGCGAAGGTGTCTAAATTAAATAGTTGAATCAATCAAGTCCCAAATTCAGTATCTTGAGTTTATTTGCAAATTAACCCGACGCCTCCTTGAGACATGGAGGTTCACTGTTAGGATAAAATATCTTATGGATGACATAAGTGTATCAGCGTGTTAAAGTAAGCCCTCATCTACTCTACTCAGGATTTCTCAAAGCTTTGAGAACCATTTCGATTAATAATTATCTAAAGTTTCTGGGGTGCTGGTTTTGTGAGCTAAAAGAACAAAGTGAAAATGAAGCTTCTAATTACATCTCACTCCCAAGAAATTGGAAGTTTCTAGTTTCCATATCACTTCCATTTCTTCTCATGCCGATTGGATTTCAAGGAGACACTGAAGAAGACTCGAAGGCAAGTAAACAGGAATGCTGTTCAAATTTCAACTGGTAAAATCAAATGTTATGGGTGCTGGTTTATAGAGATATAAATGTGGGTACACGGTACTGCTAATTGGAATTTTCTGGATGCTGGAAGTCTTGCCACTTTCCGTCACTGCTCTATTTCCGGTTGTATTATTTCCATTCCTAGGAATTCAGAGCACAGGTAAGCGAGGCTATGCAACTCCTTTTTTTATTCTGGTCAATTTATTCAAAAAATAATTTCCTTAATTTTGAGCCAATTCTCCAGTAAAAATTCTTCATTAATTTTCTTGGGAGTGATTACTTTTAAATTAAATTTAACTTTGAGCTCAACCGAGTCATTAAAAAAACAGGCCACATTTTCTTTAGCTAGACTGAAGAGGAAACGGTCAGGTGTCATGAGCTTCTTATTAGTTTGGTTTTTGTTAAACTCTCAGCACACGCACACGCACACCATCCAGAGAAACACATGATTTCCAGAATCCAATGGCGTCTGCGTTGGGGGCTTTTGGTTGGGGCAGCAGCTGGGTACGGATGGTGCTTGGAAAAGAGATCAAAGAAGCGTCTGTTTTTCAGTGCAGTTGGTTTATTAGTGTACCAAACTTCAGTTACACTATCATCATGATTCACTGAAAGAAAATCCTTCTATGCACCATACGTACCAAGCCGCTGCCTCAAGAAAGCGCCCCTAACACTGGCACGATTGGATTCTGGAAATATCATAGTGCTGCTCCGGATAGTGTGCTATTGAATAAATCCAAACACGTTCATAACCCCTCACCCTGACAGTTCCCTCTTGAATATTGTCGGCTTTTCATAAAATCCAAGCTTTGCTTGCTGTGGCCTGTGGCCATGATTCGTCTAACCAAAAACTATTCTTGTAGCTCAGGTGGTTGCGAATTACATGAAGGAGACCCAGATGATGTTCATAGGTGGAATCAGCCTAGCCCTCGCTCTCCAGTGTTCATCCCTTCATAAACGCATAGCACTAAAAATTATGATTCTCATTGGAACCAGCCCCTGGCGACTACTCCTCGGAGTCCTCGTCACGTCTACTCTCCTCAGCTGCGTCATTGTCGTGAACACAGCAGTAGCAGCTATGATGAGTCCCATCGTCATTGGACTTGTTGAGAGTCTCGATGCTTCTGTGGATGAGCGGAAGCGAAGGAAGCTCACCGTCCTCTTCATGCTTGCCACAGGTTATGGTGCAAATATTGGAGGGACAGCTACACTCATTGGCTCTCAGCCGAATTTAATTTACAAGGAACTCATTGAGAAGTAAGATTTAAGACGCTATGCGCTATAAATAGTGCCCACGCCCAAAGAAATTGAAATTGGCTTGAACTTTTTCCAGGGAAGACATCAGCCAAGACGGGAAATATTTGGGCCTCAATTTCTTCTCTTTCTTTATGTACAGCATGCCCATCGCCCTTCTCAACCTAGGCCTTACGTGGCTTATTCTAGGAACGATGCATTTGGGACTTAGGAAAAGAAGAGCGGCAAAAGTTAAATCCAGGGAAATGTTAGCCTTTCCTAGCGCTGGAACCCTTGAAGCTCATGATCAAGCATCCGAAAGCCCAGTACCTGAGGAGCAAATGGGGTTAGCATTGCGGGCAAAGTACAAGGAGCTGGAACCCATGGAGTTTCACCAATGGGCGGTTCTTGCTCTCCTCTTATTGGCTGTTTTCCTTTGGCTCACAAGGGATCCGCAGGTTTTCTCTGGCTGGCTGACCACTTTCTTTCCAAAACCAGCCCCTAAAATCGGAGACTCCTCCGTTGGGATCGCCATTATCATTTTAATGTTCATCATACCCCGCAAATTCAAATATTTTAAAATGTGTATGTGACGTCACAAAAAATTCGGCATTTCATTGAATTCACCGTATAAGATCAATTCTGCGTTTGAATAGATTTTGAAGGGAAACCCGAAACCGTCCTTACATGGAGATACATTCAGGAACATTTCCCATGGAACGTGGTATTCATCGTTGGTGGTGGACTTGCTATAGCAGACGGTGCCCAGGCCTCAGGCCTGACGAAATGGTTAGGTAATCAGCTACTCGGACTTGAGGTCCTTCCTCGCCCACTCATTCTCCTTATCCTTCTTGTCACAATTTCCATTTTCACGGAAGTCATGTCCAACGCTGCAACTATTAGTCTTCTCACACCCATTCTAATTGAAATCGTAAGTATACGATCTTCTTATGCATCCTCAATTTTTTTATTTTTCTTTTCGTCGTTTTCTTAACGAAATTTCAGTCAAAGCGACTCCAGGTCCATCCGCTCTATTTGACACTTCCTGGTGCCATCGCTTGTCAATATGCCTTCATGCTTCCAACGTCTAATCCCCCGAACGCCATTGTTTTTACCAATGGGAAAATGAAGATAAGTGACATGGCGAAGAGTGGATTTTTTCTCAACTGCGCATGCGTCAGCGTTCTTTATATCATGAACTTAACATGGGGAGAATACGTAGTATTCAATTATAGGAATTACAGTTACGGGAGTTCAACTGGGTAAAATTAAAGCTCATACTTTTCAACATTTTCTCATATCGGATTCTGGATCAGCTAATTGTAGGGTTAAAAAATATATGGGGTTGGAGTTTAGTTAAAATCAAGGCCTTAATCATGAACTTCTATAAAAAAGAAACTGAAAAAATTGAAAGCTCAACTTGTTCATGGTCAAGTGCATTCCAGCGAAATCTGATTTGCTAGTGCTTTTTCTAGTAATCAGCCCGACGCCACTTTCACTGATTGCGATTAAGATTAGTAGCTATAGGTGGATTATGGAAATCTGGATTAATGCAGTTTTGAGGATAACGTGATTTGTGTCAGAATTTTTTTTGCTATATAAATAACAATGAATGGAAGAAATGTGACACAGGATGCCTCACGTCATGGGACAGGTCCAAGGAAAAAATCCAAATTCCCCGTGAGAAGAGCGACGAGACACGGATTTCTTGGGAATTGTTCCTCCAGGCATCTTCTATCAATTAGATGGATTATATAAAACTTCGGGCTTGATGTTCCGCGTCAACCCACTTTGAATGTCAAACTTTGAATGTTTGCGTAATATTTCGGATGACATGATGATAAGGATGACGAGAACGAGGGGTTTCCTCATTTTACCTGTTCTAATTGAAGTTCACTTTGTTCAAGACACTGAGCACGCCAGTTTAGTTAATCAACTCCAGGCGAATGACGTGACGATAATTTCGTAAAATGCAGCTTCGATTACCAGCGTTAAAAAATTGGAGGCTAATTTTCTCGTTGAGTGTGCCATTACTCCTCCTGCCCATTGCATTCCTTGGAGAAAATGAAATTGACACAAAGGTACGTATAGAAAACCGGAAATTATGATAAATATTTTGTCGACGTTTAAGTTTTTTTTAGAGGTACAGATGCGCTTATACGATTTTCGTCGTCGGGTTATTTTGGATGACAGAAGTCCTTCCACTCGCTATCACTTCATTCCTCCCCGTCTTCTTCTTCCCGATTTTCGGAATTCAAACGACAGGTAAAAATAAAGCTGAGAAAAATTCAAACAAAGAAATAAACAAATTTAAAAAAAAAGTAAAACAAAAAACAGAAAGAAATAATAATAAAATTAAAGTTGAAAATAATTTAAAACAAACAACAAAAAATAAAAATTGAAGAAATTTTTTTTTGCTGTTCCAGCTCAAGTAGTTCCGAATTACATGAAGGAAACCCAGATGATGTACATGGGCTCAATTAGTTTAGCACTAGCCCTTCGATACTCAACCCTCCACAAGAGGATAGCACTCCGTCTTATGATTCTGATTGGATCGAGTCCATGGCGTGTACTCCTGGGGATCCTGGTGACGTCCATGATCCTCAGCTGCTTGATATCCGTGAACACGGCAGTAGCCGCCATGATGTGTCCAATTGTTGCTGGACTTCTTGAAAGCCTCGGCACTTCAGCAACAGTCAAACAGAAAAGGAATCTTGAGTTTGCATTTTATCTGGCAGTTGCCTACGGGTCCGGGATTGGTGGAACTGGAACCATCATTGGGTCTGCTCCAGCCCTTATTTACAAAGACCTAATGGAAAAGTAAGCGATAAAACTGCAAGGAGCTTTGCAAGAAGCATGAAAATAAGCTTGAAATTAATCTACATCTAATTTTCTAGGGAAAACGTTGACCAGGATGGGAAATACGTAGGTCTGAATTTCCTAACATATTCAGCATTCAGTTTGCCCATGGCCATCATCACCGTATTCCTCGTATGGGCCGTCCTTGGTTTCATTTACCTTCGACCCAGCAAAATGAAGGAGGAGCCGAAACCTAAGGATCAAAATTTGAATTTTGAAGATCAGGAGGAAGAAAATCTTGGAAAATTGTCAGGAATGGCAGGCGGAGTGACCCAGGCCATCTCGGCTGAGAAACAAATGATGGGAATGCTTAAACAGGAGTATGTCTCCCTAGGAGATTTAGGGTTCCATCAATGGGCTGTGATTTCTATACTGTCAACCTGCATAGTTCTCTGGTTTACACGTGACCCACAAATTTTCCCAGGTTGGCAAAGCCTCTTTCCAGCCGGCACTCATATTGGAGACTCCAGTATTGGAATTGCGGCCTTGATCATCATGTTCGTTCTTCCTAAGGATCTCAAATACTTCAGAAGAGGTCCGAACTAATGCTAAAATTCCAAAAAGAAAAAGATTAAAACTCTCATTCTGAATTTTATACAGATTTCAAGGGTGAGTCAGAGACGGTCCTTAATTGGTCCTACATTCACGCCAACTTCCCTTGGAACGTGGTCTTCATTGCTGGGGGAGGACTTGCAATTTCCGATGGAGCAGACGCTTCAGGACTCTCTACCTGGTTAGGCCAAGTGCTGACGACTCTTGATACCTTGCCACATAGTCTCCTACTACTTGCCCTCCTCCTCTCAATTTCCATCATCACGGAGTTCATTTCCAACGCTGGAGCAGTGAGCCTCCTTACCCCAATCCTACTTAAACTGTCAAGGAATTTGGACATCCATCCCCTCTACCTGAGCCTGCCTGGAGCCATCGCTACTCAATACGCCTTTGTCTTCCCCACTTCTAATCCACCTAATGCTATTGTCTATGAAATGGCCGATGGCATGCGGATTAAGCACATGGCAATCCCAGGAATAATTCTTAATTTCACATGTGTCGCCCTACTCTATCTCACTACGCTAACTTGGGGAGAATACGTAATTTTCCATTATAGCGATTACACTTACCCCAATCTGACTAATACTAATTTATTTTAATTTTTTGAAATAAAAAACCAAACCATGGTTTACAGACTGACAGGTTCAAAGAATCAGCTTCATTTTCTAGAATCGCGATTCGACGGCTGAGGGTTTGGCTTTGCGGAGCAAGACGCTGGAATTCCCTCCTGAGCATAATTTTACTGAAAGAATGAGCAGTTAAATTGGGAGTTTCGCTTGAAAAAAATGGAAGACTCCTAAAAATTCCGGTTGAGCCGAACATGAAATTATTAATAGCGCGAGCTATTCATGCATTTTCCTGTGTTAGTCTGTCCGTCCGTCCGTCCTGGCATCAGTAGTTTCTCAGCAACGGTTGATCGGATTGTGTGGGAGTACTCTAGGGTCCCTAGTTCTCAACCATGAAATTTTATAGCGATTGGTGAAGTTTTAAAAATTTTCGATTTTTGGCCCATATGTTCTTATGGGGCATATGTGGATATGGTGCATATGTACATGTGTGCGTATGTAAATATGCCGTAATACACCCAGTAAATCCAGTCCACCATATAATTCATAAAAATTACAGAAAATGTCCAAAATTCATAAAAATTATGTAAAATGTCCGAAATTCATAAAAATTATGTAAAATGTCCGAAATTCATAAAAATTATGTAAAATGTCCGAAATTCATAAAAATTACAGAAAATGTCCAAAACTCAT
>JABASM010001509.1:4009-14215 GCA_019776545.1 Brachystomella parvula | reverse complement strand
CTCCTCATTCCTCAACCCTCATTTTTTCTATAGATTGTTCCATAACTCCTCCTCCTCACTCCTCATTTCACCTCCTCCTCAAAAATCGTGACTGAAAAGTAAAAGTCAGCCCGAATTTGGGCAGAAGTTTTGGCACTTTGTCACCAGGCGACCCTAGTCGATCAACGGCGGGAGTTGAAATATCTACCAGACTAGGACACGCTGCAGAAAACGAACTGTTTTTTTGAACGTCTGTTTAAATTTTGTTTTTTGAAAATTTTCGAATGGCAGGTCTTTTCATAACACCGACTAAAATTAGAATAGGCTCTAAGCACATCTTTGTTTCCGAAATTACGATGCAGTGGACTGCTTTTCTTCCTTTCTTCCCCCTGCCCCATGAGAATTGATGTAAATTGATTGTATCTTTACGTCTTGTATCCGTCATCCTCTGGAATGAAATACGGTAGCAAGAACTGCTCTAGAAGCAGCTGAAGTCCTAAAGTCGTCCAACCCTCCATCTTGCATGTTAAGCTTCTCTTCTATTGTTGTTTCTTTCCTAAACTTTTTATCTCTAAACTCATAAAATGATCTGACGTCTTTGTTCCTTTTTTGAATTGGGAGAAGAAATTTTTTTGAGGACAGGATGGACGTTACATATATTTCTCCAAGCCTTTTTTCAGCCTCAAAGGGAAGAACATGACATTCCAGAAGACTATAAGCTGAAAAACTAGAAGAAGATAGGAAGAGACAAACGATCAGAACAAATAAGACTCGTTTTCATTTTTAAACAAAATGTTTTATTTTTTCTCATTCAGATAAGGATCTCCCACCATTCCTCTCTTCCCCTTTATAAATCTACCTCAAGCGACGGGAATCTGTTTGAATTCATCATTGCTGACATGCCGGCAGTTTCTGATTGCAGTTTTTTTTTTTCATATCTGAATCTGATTGTTTTTGCCAAATCTGGATCAAAATATATTTATTCCGAATTTGAATTTGAGTTTCCAAATTTTTTTCAATAATTTTCTCTTCCAACTGTTTGGCGCCTCAAACAGTTAAGACAAACATAACTATATTATTATCTTATTTACATTTTCCTATCTTTTTCTCTTTTTCTCTTGTGACGCTGGAGGAAATCAAAAGTGTTGGACGACAGCGATTTCGAGGGTAGTTTTTTATTTACGAATTTTGTCGCCATGTCGATTCTAGTACGCAACACTGTTCACATTATTGATGGAGAACTTCGGGCTACTAAAAGAGTCGAGCTCATTGGGGTAGGTTTCTGGGAACCGCAAAATTCTGCAGCCCAACCAAATCTCAGTTCGCACCGAAAAATAATTGTTCGAGTAGCGAGATGCATTTTAACAAAAAAAAAGACCTCTACAGCTAAATCGTTCGGCCGAACTAAAAAGCCCGGCATCTACAGAAGCCCTAATACGAAATAAAAAATCTTCCGCTTATGTTTTATTTTTCTAAAAATCTTGATTCTATTGTACACTTTATTTTTCCGGTTAGGCGGAGGTGTTTTCGGTATCTTCCCGCTCCCGTTTCTAGCTTAAAGCGTATTCTACAATTTTTGTATTAATTATAATACATCTACCAACAACTAGGTAAACCAACTGACAAAAAAATTGCTTGAGCTTTTTCGCGTTGATTTACAGTTGTTGGAAATGTTGCTAAAAAGCCCCGTTTTGAAAAATGAATAAAAGATTTTCAAAGTAACTCTCAAGCAAAATAGGTATAAGTTCCTCTTCTGCACCACGACTTGGACGAAAATTGAAAAGCCAAAATGTCTCATTAAGTAGATTCCCTAGAGGAAAACCGTACAAAAACCTGCAAATTTTCGGCTGCAAATTCTGATAATCTTTCCTTCCTTTCTTATTTTCACTTTTTGGGGCAAATATAGTACAGGGTCTTCCAAATTAATTTCCTCAGACTTTCACTGCTTTTCTCCAAACCTTACAAAAAGTCTCTCACATACCACAACTGCTCATTTGGAATGAAAAATTGTGATGAAAAGATCGGTGATTGGCTGCTGTGGTGTGGCCGCTCCGAGGGAATTTTTGGTTTCGTGAAGGCAGTGAAAGCCTGAGGAAATTAGGAAGACCTTGTATATACGTACTCAAGAAAACTCCTAAATCCGGAGGAATCTGGAGAAAAGAGCAAAGAAGAGAAATCAGAAATCAGCAAAATTTTGGGCTAGATCTCATGATCGCCTTGTGGAATTCGTACTTCCGGAGTTTTCTCTGTAGGAATCGAATTCCATTTCCAGTTAGTGCGTTCGTATCAACCTATACTATTGAAGTATACGGAAGTCACACATTGTTCAAACTGTCAAAACACCTGCGAAATTCCTGCTGAGAGTTCGTCAACCCTTTTTCTCATCATTCTTTGTTCAGCTCGTACCCCCTCCCGTCTATCGTCTCTCAAACAAAAGGGCTACCTCATATCTAAATGTCATCCGCCTTTGTTTCTTGATGGAATTTTGTAAATCTTGTGGTTTAGTTCCTATTCAAACTATTTTAGGGTGGAAAGAATGCATTGGTGACTGGAGGAGCTCTTCTGAAATTCTATCTTGTCTCTCCATCTGCTCCTTAGAGGGAAAGGATAAGGAAAACGAAAGTCAACATTGACATTACTAACTTAAGATCCTAAGTCAAATGGACTCAAGAGCTTTCAATCCCCCCCTCCACCTTTCACCGTTGTTTTCTCAGCCTCCTCCTTGATTCCTCATCATAAGTAGTGGTCAGATGGGGGTTCTTGGTGACATATTTAGGAAAGGTACACACTCCGCCTACTCAGTACTTCTGAAGACGAGATGATGGGACATGATGGCGAATGTCAATAGCGGAAGAGCCAAAAAGTAAAAGCCAGAAAAATAATTCTTGATTTTTGAGTCCAATGTTCCAAAACTCCGGCGTCGTCTCCCCTGTCGCCTCCGTCTCCATTGTCAAGTACCTGAAGTAGGGTACTCACTCTTCCACTTGAGAAAGTTAAGGACTTCCAAATCTCTTCCTAAGTGCCCCCCTCCACAATGAAAATTTTATATTGAAAGAGACAGGAGTGGCTCTGATCCGTTCCTCGTTCCCAGGGATCTGTAGCTGGATTACTGAAGAATGAGTGGTGGGTCTGAGAATGAAAAATGAAAAAAATCAAGTTTGTTTAAGAAAATTTGTTTTAAGCTTGAGAAAAGAAAAGATGAAAATATGCAATTAGAAAAAGGTCAACAGGTAAAAGAAGACTTGTCACTCTCTCTCGGCGTCTAAAAATCAAAAGGAAGGTGAGGGAAGAAAAACTTTAAATCCATTCCGCTGTAACTGTCATCCCTATCTCCTCCTTCGCCTTCTCAACGTTCTTATTATTGTGACGGTGAAAATACAATCGGACAACGGGATAAAGCCTTAGGAGTCACCAGCAGTTGACAGTTGACATGGAGTTGGGCGACTTAAAGCTCTCACGAAGAAATCCCACGCCGTGACCTCAGACCACCAAAAAAAAATCTGACCTTGATACCACCGGGAGCTAAAAATCCAGGATCTAAAATTGAAAATATAATTGAAGAGATTGAAACTTAAAATTTTTCAATTGAAATGTCATGGTTGAGGGATTGATGAGTAGATTGTATTTTGCATTATCCAAGATTGAAGTCAAGATTGACAGACTACTGCGCGAAACCAACTACTTACTTCCTTTGTCTCATTCAATTGAATTTTTCACAATTATTTATTATTGGGAAAATAGAAGGAAGTGATTATATGGAGATAAAGGAGGAGCACGACGGCTCCTATTCAGAAGTCACCCCCTCCCTCTCATTGACATGACGTGGAAGGGGGTGATTGTGATCTTGTCAGTGTCAAGTCAACAGATAAAGGTGTGTAGAGTTTGGACTCTCAAAGGATTTTCATAAGATTCAATCACCTCACTTCTCGATAAGAGCATAGCAAACAAGAAAAGTAGCAAAAGGTTTCCTGAATTTTTTTTAATGCAAGGCTATGACTGTAATCGGGAAGCTTCGTGTTATGAATTTTATTTTTAGAATTATTTTTTAATGTTTTTTAATTTCCCGATGTAGGAAGGCTATCAATGTAAAATTCTCTGTAAAAGAGCCCACATGATTACATCAGAACCATGAATCCGCTTCTAAATCCGTTGAAGACCCCCTGAAGTCCTCGATCCAAAAATCTCATTCTAGTTTTGGAAACAAACTCCAGCCTCATGCTGTGAGTCTTCTCACCCCCATAGATCGCTGCTCCCCCCTTTCCGTATACTACACTCGTACGGAGTGAAAACACGCTTTCAGCCCTCACTCCTACATAAATTGATCCAAAAAGCTAAAAGTCAAAATGAGCATTTTGTGCTTAAGGACTCTCTGAGAGCCCCACTGGGTTTCTTCTAATCATCATTCCTAAATTCCCATTCTTCATACCCACCCTTGGCAGGAGCGAGCAGGAGCAGGAGATCCTTCTTTGATCCTTATTTTTTTTTCTAGGGCCAGAGCAAGGGGGTAGAGGCTTTTTAATGATTAATTGCGATGATATTATTTAACTGAGGGATTTGGTATGTTGATATTTATAAATGAAGAAAAAACTGAACAATGTTCTTCTCACTACACTCTTCAATGGGTACTTGGGCTCCATGAAAGGCTCTCATCACAATTTTAATTGCAGACAGGTATACACCCGTAGTGGAGAGTAATTTGAAGGTGTAGGATCTAGCTGTAATTACACAGTCTTACTTTATTCGTAGCGTCCAGCTAAAGAGGGAAATTCAAAAACTCAGACACGAATTTTTAACTTACAAGGGAACGTATTGATGTATTCGAACCTTGAATTCTGAAATTTTAGCTAATTTTATCACACCTCCAAACAGTTGTATAGAAATTAGGGTCCTGAACTTCAATCAACTCAGTTTTGAGCTTTTTGAGAGCTAAAGATCCCCCTAGTTTTTAGCACAATCCGAAAAATCTTTATGGGATTTAGCACGTAAGAAAGATTTTGGGTTTCTATAAGAGGGTTAAAAAAATGGAATTTTTTTCAAATCCCAGAAAATGATGTTTCAGACTGAAGATCACCTAGGAAGGTTTGATCTATATTTTCTAAATTCCATCCAGGTTATTTTGGCCGAAAGTTTGTGGTTATTTTGGTTCATGCAAGAATCAGCTTTTCTTAACAATGACCCAGCCGCCCCCCCCCCCTTTTTTTAGAAACGCCATAAGGATTTTGTGAGTTTTAGGCTTTTTGAACCGAACGCAACTGTGCCTAGCACGTCATAATTTTCTCTAGAATCCTGTAGTGGAAACTTACTAAGGCGGGAGGCCATTTTGTGCAGGAAATGACATGCGCAAAGGTTGGCTTTTACTTATCCTAATGCATTTTCTGAGAAAAAAGCATCGCGAAAACGGAATATGATTCGGCTTGCTCCCTGATGATTCCCGGGAGAATTTTGATTCCCGCTTGCTGTATTCTGGTGGGACGCAAAACCCGAGAGCTGATATCCTCGCTGGCAGAATTTGAAATGCGGAAATCAAAACCTGTTCGTACAGCTCGACCGATCTGTAATGGAGCTAGAGGAGGATGAAACCGAACTTTTCCTAATGCTTCCCTGATGATGATTAGGAATGAACCGAATTGAATCCACATTATCTCCTAAATTGGAATTCTTTTTTTTTTTGTTCTGAGAGTAGAAATAATGAAGTTATAGGGAACGATCCATCTTCGTCACTCTATCAAAGTCAAGCTACGGAGTTTAAGGGTGAGTAGCAAGTCCAATCTCCAATGCTTAACAACAACAGCCCCCAACAGCGTCCCGGGTAATAGTAGTACTTCCTCCAGAATACCAGTAGCAGTAGCTCAAGCACCAACCCTGAAAAATTCAATCTAAAAGACCTTGATCTTGATAATTTAAAATCAGCTTCTCAATTGAATCGAGTAAAAAAAATTAATTCCTTTCCTAAACCCCAAGGAGTTTCAGAGCAGAAAGAACAGAATGCATACTACCAAATTCCTTAAGTTTGAGATTTGAGAATGAGATTGAGCTCTGAATCAGATTTCCATTATACATAATTTTAATTTTTGAAAAAAATGAAGTTTTTGAATTTTTTTTTGGGCAAATCCACTAACCAAAAGTACCGTCCTCTCGGAGTTCAAAAGTAATTAAAGGCTTTAAGAAATATTGGAAGAGAAAATCCAGGTATGAGCCCATGACAGGTGGCTTCATGCTCATTGTTGGATGAGACCAGAGGCATTTTCATATTTGATCTCCTGCTGTGAAACAATTAGGGCTCGTGATTTACATCAAGATGAAGAAGAGCCGTAGCCTCATTGTTGAAGCTCAGTGAAACTTTCAGGAATCTGACACGTGTGAGCTAATCAATGGCTATCTGATATTTTCATCATTAAATCCATTATGAGCTTCGTATCATCCTTTGAGATGGCAAATTAAAATTTCAATCACAGCGGTGAAGCCTCAGCCATTTTTCCAACCTCCTCGCCTTCAAAGCCAAGAAAAGCTCAAGGTTTTACTTTTCAACTTCAGTTAAGGATTTTGAAATCAAAAGTCCCAAAGGAAAATTACTTTAAATTGTATTGCAATAAACCAATTCGTCACGCAAGATCTTCTCAGTTCTTTGTAATCGGTGCAATAAAACAATGAAGTTAAACAGGTCCTAATAAAATCAAAATTATTATCTCGAATTGAATAACTGTAGAATTAATAGTCAAAAAATCCTGAGCAGTTTGGGTGGTCAAATGAAGCGGAGCCCTCCCTCAACCTTACCTGACTGCAATTCATTTACTCTTCTATTGTTACCTCATAATTGCCCTAATTTATCTTCTCCAGTTCTCATCATACACAAAATGGCTAAATTAAAGACAACAAAAATAGGCTTCATCAGTTCAGCTTTCCTCTTTTCATTTAGCAAGCTGAAAAAATTCATAGCGAAGAGGAAAGACGTTTTTTTTGCTCAAGAAACAAGAAAAAAATGGAAAAATCTCCAGATTTTGCTTTCTCCGTGCTGAAGAAAGTGGAGAACGGAAGAAAGAGATTAATTGCACTTAAGAGACAGAGAGTAATTTTGTCTCCTTGTCTTTGTTCCTATCCCATGCTTAGTTACCCCTCATTTTGTTTACTTTTAATTTGTGTTTGTGTTCTGAAGAGGGGTGGAGTAGAGCCAGGGTGCTGGAGATGAAGAAAACTAAACAATCAAGTCAGAGATCAAAATGCAAACAAATTAGGATGAGCTTTTGTAAAGAGAAGAAGATGAGATGAGGAAACGAGATGATGATGGTGGCCTGTAGGGCTTCCGCTTTTTCCTTTTTACAACTTTAGAATTAGGGAGCTTTATCCAGGATCCGCTAATTCTACTAAACGAATCCTTTCCTCCGTAATAAGCGAAGAGAGAGGAAGAGCCAGTGGGTGGAAAAGTTAATTAATTACCCTTGCGAATCTTGTTGACGAATGGAAAGAACCGGAAGAAGGTTACTTCCAATCTGAGCCAGATTGTTTTCTAAGGAAAACGCTTTAGGTCCTAACTAATTAATTTTGCACTTTGAGAATCTATTTTAAGGAAAGTTCCTTAGCCCTGGATTTTAAGGAATAAAAGCCAATCGCTGGAAATTCATTCATTCAAACTTGGAGCCCTTCCTGACTCATGCCGACGCCTGACTAAGCTCGTTAACGCGTTACAACAGAATTTTTAGCTTCTTCTTTAAAAGCAATGCCTCCTCGTCATCATCGTTAGAAATTCATGGCTCAGTGGAATGATTGTAAATTTTTAGTAAATACAAAGAGAATTCGTTAATAACACTGTTTGATTTGGGGATGAGGGAAGAAGTTGAAAAGGAGCTTAGCATATTCCCCAGTGAAATCCAGGGATGGGGGAAGATTATTTAGCGAGAGAAGGGGGTGGGGGTAGTTTAATGAAGAGATGAAGAGAATAACAGAAGCAGAAGATCCAAAGACGGATGAGATTAATTTTGAAGGTCGATAGAAAGTGACAAGCAATAGTTTCTGCATCGAATCATCAGAATAATGAGGAGATCCAGCAGCACGTGCTCAAAAAGAAATATGAATTCCAGATTAATTATTCAAATCAATATCTTTTGAAACGTATCATCTACATCTACAAGAATTCGGACATAGGATATCTGAGTAAGAGACTAGCAGATTTAAAAAAAAAAAAAAAACAAGCAAAATTTTTGAGCGGCGGATTGAATAGCCATGGAAACGAGCCAGTGACAGCGGATTTCTAACCAACAATAAAACAAATTCTTCTTTGTAAAATTCAGTTTCTTGAAATCCAAAATTAACGTGGTGACTACGCTGAATGGGCTAAATTCTTCCCAAGCGCGTGCCAGGAGAGCATCATGCTTTCGACATAAAGTCCATCAAAACAAAAGCATTCTTGACGATGCATTCTCTCGGAGAAATGGAAAGCGGGGAGAAGACACACAGGCCCTTTACATCTGCTAATCCTTGCCTCTGTTGTTGTCCAACAATCGTCATCAGTGTCAAAGTCATGGCTGTCTGTGACATTATTGTGAGTGCCCTTGACCTAATAGTACAGCGCTGGCTAGGATTTAGGCAGCGTCCGCCATTGCTTCCACTTATGCTTCTGCCCAAAAAACGCATGCATATTTTTTGTGCTCCCACCCAGCGGCCATATTTTCGCCTGCAAGGTTTTCCAGTGTTCTCGCTGGGCGGAAGCACTGATTTGCTCGGCGGAAGCGCTGGAGTTTTTGCTCGGCGGAAGCAGCGGCTGACGCTTCCTTTCAACGTGTCGCCAGAGCGTTCTGATTCTCACCATTTCTTGCAGTTAAGCCTCGTTCTAATAGTCGTGGCAGTAATTAGGCTACTTGGATTCAGTACTAGAGGTGAGTTCATTAGGTGATTATCGATCCCTAATGTTGAACCAACAGTCTTAATGAAAGTGAATTTCGAATTCCAGAAATGGTTTGTCTAGCAACTGCATCTATACTAGTCATACTTTGTATTCTCTGTGATATCTTTCTTCTAATTGGAATTAGTGAAAAGGTAAAGACGTAATAACTGACGCTGTTTTGGTTTGATACCGATGACCTCTGACCTTTAACCTTTGTTTTTTGCAGTTCAGGAGGAGGAGATTCAGGTTCATCATATCCGTATGGCTGATATCTCATGCACTCGTTTGGATTAGTTGGAATTGTGTTGTAGTTCTCACTGTTGACAAGATTGACTTCAAGAAATCTTACCGGAAGGACGAGGTCACGGAGAAATTTAAGCTTATCCTGCGCTACGCTGGAGAGTCTATTACACTGTTTCTTTTTCTACTCTGGATGGGCTGGGTCATGGGTGGCTATGTCCATTATCTCAGGAATGCTAAAATATATCCAGTACGGATAAAAGAAGAAAGTGGGAATGAAGGGACGGTGGATGTCACTACCGAAGTCAGCGGACCTGTACCGGACGCTGTCACTGAAGTTACAACCAGCACTACCGTTCAGGTTGCAACTAAAGCGACTGTAGTTCCTGAGAACGCGGCAAAGTCTAGGTGACCAAGGAAACGGTTATCCTTCGTCATGCGGTGCTCAACGGGTTGATCCCAGTCTCATGCACTTCAGCTGTTAAGGTCATGACAAGAGACGACTGTTGACACGAGATTTGCCAGTCTCCTTATCTTCATCTCCTTCCTTGTTGGAATTATCTCGTAAGATTCAGATTAAGTGAATTTATTTATTATATCAAGAAGATCAAGAAGAGTAAAATGGTAAAGTCAGATAATGCTCCTGGTCTGATCCTGTCCAAGCCTTTTCTTCCTTTTTGGTAAGGCATGCTGTGCAGAAAATTGAACAATGTCCCCACCCTATTCCATTGTTGTTTTCATTTCTGCAGATTTTGGTGATGTGATATCGAGGTAATTGAGAGGTCAAAAGAGCCCTGTCACATTAATTAAGATTAGACTGGAGTGGAGGGAGCGCCAGCCCTCTTAACTTGATGACAAACGAGGCAATTGAAGTCAGCCTCTGCCTCAAGCTCATAAAGAATTTAACCCAAAATTGGAGAAGTGAAATCAAATTAAATTGTTAGGAGAAAATTACATCGGGATTCCTTGGGTCATGGGAATTAAATTCGGGTTTATTATCAGAGTGTGGGTTGGTCAGAGTCAAGCGTTTGATTTAAGGCTTGCTTGGACATCAAAAGTAAATTATACCAAATCAACTTGTACTGACTGAGAAGAGGGGGGGGGGGGGG
>JABASM010001507.1:0-14223 GCA_019776545.1 Brachystomella parvula | reverse complement strand
CCAAAGGTCAGCTACTTGACCTCATGGATCTGAACCACCGATACGTAGATCGAAAGGGCTTGATGTCCTGATTCTGAAAATGTACTACACTTGACCTTTTTGATGTACAATATGGTCGCCAGAGGTCACCAAACCTTATGTTCAAAATTAAATGACCTCTGGCGGCCATGTTTTACATTAAAAAGGTCAAGTGTAGTATATTTTTAGCATCAGGACATCAAGCCCTTTTGATAGATGTATTGTTTGTTCAGAGCCATTAGGTCAAGTAGCTGACCTTTGGTGACCTCCACAGGTCAAACCAATTCGAATTTTGAAAAACGGTTTTCACCAATCGATTCTACGTTAAAAACTTAGTTAAGAACACAGGTTTTGTTTTGAAGTTGTATGATGAACCTTTCCTAATGTTATTGTGGCGGGGTCCTTTTGTGTGAGAGTTCTTTTAGGGTCCCGGATTCTGCAACATGAAGTTTTATAGCGATCGGCGAAGTTTTAAAAATTTTCGATTTACCCGTATACACCCGGTATGACCCGTATACACCCGGTATGACCCCATATACACCCGGTATGACCCCATATACACCCGGTATGACCCCATGCCATGTCCAAAATTCATAAATATTTCGGAAAGTTTCCAAAATTCATAAAAATTATAGGAAATGTCCATTTATAAAAATTACAGAAAATGTCCGCTCGCGATATTACTTACACTAGTGTTTGCACTGTTTATTTATAGATATAGGCAATGTGTGACATAGATAATGCACGTACTCGTGCTTGAGATTAACTAATTATGTCACGAATTTTAACTTTATCAACTTTTAGCTTTCATTACGTCATGCAACCAAATTCTGGCCTGGAAGACTGCTTTTATTTCAGATATTTATTTAACATAATGATAACAAAGATAAAGCTGCTGAAGATTTATTTCCATTTTGGCTCCGTAAAATGCCACACAAGTTAGGTATAATCTGCAAAACGAATCTAGCAAGCACAAGCACACAAAAAAACTTTCCTGTAACAAATAAGACCTATAATACCCATAGGCACTTTTAGCGAACCGAATATTTTTTACCGAAGTCAAAATGTGGAACTGAGAACTGTGAACTGGAAAATGGAACTGAGAAGTATTATTTGTAAATCAGATCCAATAATTATTTAGCTCTTTCCCTAGATCAGTTTATTAGATGTCAAGTTGATAAAATCTAGGTGTATAAAGCAAGGTTTGTGCTGATCATTCTAGGTAAAAATTAATTCTGCTTAAATTCATACTCCAACGAAATATAAGTAAGGGCTCTTAACCGACCTGCACCGCTGCCTCTAACTTATCTCTAACTTATTTACGATTATTTACGATTGCTCCCCCTTTCTAGGCTGAACGGGGGCTGAGCTAATACTACTATATAATTTAAGACTTCCATGTAAACTGAATAAATAATTAATGCAAAAAAGGAAAAAATATATTGACTCGGGTTAGTTGGGGCATTTTTTCAACAAAAATGGGAGGAGCTTGGGGTTCCAGAGCCCGTATGCTAAAATCTAACTCTTGATGGGGCATTGCATCACTGGAATACTTGAAAGGAGCATCACTCAAAGTCAGATTCCTAAAAAAGCAGAGTTACTGTACTACTAAACGTTTCGTACAAGCTTAGCACATAAAGGTTGTTCTGCTCTCACGATGGTCGCAGAAGCTAAAAGCAGAATAAGGCAGAGAAAGTTTGAGTCGCTCTTGCATCCGGTGGCTCGTCCGATGAGGCTGTTGATTTTTCCGATGACGGTTCGGTCCTGCCAGCGGAAAATGCAGATATAAGGCTTTCATTCTTGACCTCCTTTGAATTAATAAGAAATTAATGTGGTAAAGCTCACTTCATAGCTCCTCAATATAGTTCTGAATTTCTTACAACAACTTTTACTCCAACCCTCCACGATTCCCCATCGTCAGTAACGGAACTATAATTTTTTTTAATTGCAGCTCTAGTCACGAAAAAGCAATCATGTGCAGAGACAATAGAAACAGCCTGCCTTTCCCTTTGATGGACGTTACCCTGCCATTCCAACCTGTATATCCCCTGGAAATTAATTTGAAATGGGAAAATGAATTGCATATAGCTTGGTTTCATAAATAGGTAAATTCCAGAAGCAAACCACTTAACTTACGGGAGAGGATTGCATAACGCAATGATATTTGAAGCGTCTGCCTCCAACCACATTAGAATTATTCATCAAAGACATCCACATCTTCACGTCACCTTTATCTTCTTCCACGACAAATGAAAATTTCATGCCAAACAGCTTGAAGATTGCTCCCACAACACGCTGAGGAACTGTAAGGCACAGGCCGAGTTAAAAATTCTTCTTTTTTGCAATATTGCAGTTTAATTTGCGTAACCCACATTCATCGCTGGCTTGCTTTTCCTTAAAAGGTTTCTCAATTATGCAGCTATCCTTGGTTAAGACAGGGACGCTATGAGTCTTCACCAAATGTTTCATGCTTTCTTTCTTCGAGAATACCTTCATTCCGCATTCACTGAATAGACAAGCCAGCGGCCTACATAGAAAGAAAACAGAAATGAAGCAAGGGAACACATCCAGCTGGAATTTCTTTTACTTAAACTGGCATTCCTCCTTATGGGCTTCCAGTTTTCTCCCCTCTACTGTCTCATGACACTTGCTGTACGGGCAATCAACTGCTGACTCGTTGAAAATGGCTTTTAAGACGAGAAGGTCAAGCTTATCCAACGATGCTCCGCACGGCCAGGAGTAGGCTGGGAGAGGATCTACGTAGGTGCAGGTCTGGCTAACTTCAGCACATGAATTACAAAGCAAATGGCCACTTTTGCAGTGGTACACATTAGTGGGTCTTGGGAAAGTTCCACATATGATACATAGGAACAAATCCATGAACTCATGTTCCGAAGCAAGACTAGCAAGCGTGACTTTCGGATCACTCCATTGATTACTTCAATACAAACAAGCATTAAAATTTTCCGGCTAGATTATTACACATTCCCATTTTGAAATTAACTTACTGATCAACGACAGAACGAAAACCCACAGGTTCCGGAATTAGTCCCAATGCTGCTTGACTTTCTCCAGAAGAAAGCTCAAACCCTTCTGATAAGAATACTGCTGGTGGTGGCACAGTCTGAGAAGGCGATTGGGTCCTTGGCAAATCCATTGTAGCGGCGTCGGGTGATGATGATAGTAGGGTGGGACGGATAGAAACTAAGGAAAATTGGAATGACTTTCTTTGATCACTCTTCCTTGAACGCTGGAGAAATACTGAGAATTTCCAAGGCTGTAGGCTGAACGACAAGCTGAATGAGGCCAACGTTGCGTTGTCAGTAAAGAATAAGTAAAGGGAATCTCTGCCGGTGGACGCCAACGAAAATAATTAAATGCAAATTTTTGTGCTCCATTTGACCAATGAGCATTAAAACAACAACAAAAGGCGAATGGAACGGGCCCTTACTCAACTTGCAAAATGTGTTTTTAGAACATTAGGACTAAAAGCGAACTTGTGGATAACAGGACCCACGATCTGTGGTTTTTTTTCCAAAAGAAGAGCAGAGAAAACCCTTTTTGAAAACTACCCTGGAAGGGCCAATTAGGTCAATTCGACTTGACGTTTTGATTTTTTCCATGTTCATTGGCCATCTTTAATAGTTTTCGGTGACGTCCACCGAGTACTACTTGTCCCTCTTGATAAAAAATGGTTAATTTTTTTTATAAACTCTTAACGAGTGCATTTATTCGGATTGATGCCTCGGCCTCCTACACATCCTATACTACTTGGGTCAAAGCTTCTTGGAGCAACAAGAAATTAATCGTACCGTGTTAAGGAAAGGAAAGGTGGCAGTGCATGCTATGAAAAGCGCTTTCCTAGATTATTTTGCTGGTTTATTAACGAAAAGGCAAGATCTTAAATCACTGTTACGTTTCATAATGGAATGGACGGGTTAACCTTACATTTGTTACGATAAATAATTTAGTTTTTACCCTATAGGAAGAGAATCTTGGACGAATCTTCCTCATCTCCGTTCTGACTGTACTTAGTGTAAGGAATTCTAATTTGATTCTGAGAGTACGTAGCGGTAGTAGACATGGGAACAGGGCTACTACCTGAGCGTCGGTGGTGCACTGGGAGGTCATTAACCGAGCTGACGCCGTACTCACTACTGTTCTCATTACCCTGCTGAGGCTGAAGGTTCATATGGTGGTCTCTATGGTAGTTACTCATTCTGTCTGAGGCACCAGGGTTGTAGAAATTATTAGCATAGGCTGGAGCTGAATCCGAGTGCTGCATCAGTATACTGCCACTGGATTTGCTATGGTGCAAGTTATGATTCCCTGGTCTAGTACTACGGTTTGCCTGGGTCTGACTTTGATTTCCGTTTGGAGAGACTTGTAATTGAGATACGTTAGGTAAAACACCCTTACTCTGTACACCACGAGGGAGACTGGAAGTCTTCATAGACAAACCTTCGCTGAGACGAAGTGGTAGCACTTGGTGAACGAATTGAGCATTGGCTATACCATTTCCTCCGCGAGAAGAAACTCGAGCAATCGGTGGAGCCCTTGTGGCCTCTGATGTGATTTGAGTTTGTGCTGGAGAGATTGAGCCATTTGGGCTCCCTTTGGGGACAGAGACTGTAGCTGCTCTGGCGGCTGGCTTCGGGGAGTTGGCATTTATAAGACTACTCGTTGTGTTGCTTCTAACAAGAGAGGAAGCGAGATGCAGTGGGAGTTGCTGCTTTGTCCCTGAAGCCCCGGACGGATTGTTTAAAGGTTGCGATTGAACGGACTGTGATGGAGATCGTCGAGATGTAATACCGGCAGTTGATTTATCTAAATTCGTAGCCACGGAAATAGGTGAAACAGTGACACTATCCAAGAAAGGTTTGAGTCCTTGAGATTCAAGTCTCTCCAATTTTCTGCAAGAACAAAATGTATGGTTGTTCAAAATGTTTTAGTTTATAATATTGCTTTACTTAAATGATTGCTTACCTATATAGCTGCTCTCGCTGTTGACTGATATCATTTTCTTGTTTCTGCAAGGCTTCCTTGAGGGCATTCAGTTCTTGGCGCTCCCGATTTGCTTCCTCTTTTTGAACATGGAAATTCTGTTGCCAGTGAGCCTTTTCGGCTTCGAATCGCTGCTGTGCTTCTCGCAATTCTTCCATTCGTCGTTGCAGATGACTGTTGTTTTGGGAGGGAGTTAAATTGGGTACTAGTTGCTGAAACATCTCCCCGCACAACTCAGCTAGCTGAACGACGAGCTATAAAAACAATTAATAAGAAACAATTAACTATACAGTTCTGTAATGAGGGGAATGGAGCTCGGGATGCATTCTAAACTCAGTGAACTTCAAAAATGTAGGATCCCATACCTGGAACAGAATTTTACTATTCCCAGTTTGATTAAAGTCGAAAACCGTTCTCTGCTGACTGTCGAATCCTCCAAATGTGTCTGCTCGTCGAGGCAGTCCCAAACCAGCTGTGACATGCTCGCTTACACAGCTGGCGCTACGATTGACTGTATTGGTACTAGCATCCATAGCGTGAAGGGTCTTCTGAATTTCCTAGAAACATGAATTCGGATTTATTCAGCAAGCAATAAAAGCAAGAACTATAGTCAGTTCTCTAGCTGAACTCTTACAACAGCAGCTTGACTTATAGCGCACAGTACGGTATCCTTTCCTTCAAACGAATTCGACGTCCAGTAGTGTGGTTTTTCTGCTCGCAAAGACTCCACTAGTTGTGAACGTGCTTTGAGCTGAGCCAAAATCTTTTTGTCCTGTTCTTGGAGCTCGTCAAGCCCTTTTGCACGGCTTTCTAATCCTTCAGATGACTCGCAGCCCTCATCATCCAAATCAGAAAACAAATCGACTTCTTCTTCAAACAGAATCTGCGCATCTCTGAAACAAGGTAAAAGCTCCGCAAGATTTTTTCCAAGCAACACTACGACCGTCTTTTATTAACCCTTACCTAAAGGCATTCAGCCAAACTTGTCGATTTGCTGGACTGCGGATTTGCAGCTCAATCATTTCCGGTTTCGTGGATTCTGTGCCCATCACAAGATATAATGACATTTGATGACCTGCGTTCTCCCTTACGATGATATGGTTAAGCATAACGAGCCCAGGCTACGAAGAATAAATAAATAATAGCAATGTATAGCAATATGCAATTTGGAGCGGATCAACATGAACTGTTTTCTTACCGGGGATACAAAGCAGACTCTTCCTCCAATATCTTGAGTACAAACCATGGCGTCGGTGAGAATGAGTACATTGCAGGTACCAAGAGATGTTACGTTACCACTCAGAATTCTGTTGACTATGGCATGCCCACTGAAAGTCAAGCGCCGATTCGGGAGAGCTAAAAGATCGTTTCTACGAAGTCTTCGAGGGCCGTCATGAATAATACTTTTAGGATCAATTCTTAAACACGCTTCGTTGAGTCTTTCTCGCTCAGCTACGCGCTCATTCACACGAGAGTTCAGTTCTTTGGAAGATTTCCAGGACATGTTCAGTTCGTCCTTCTCCTGCGGGCACGTTCTTGAGTACAAACCATGGCGTCGGTGAGAATGAGTACATTGCAGGTACCAAGAGATGTTACGTTACCACTCAGAATTCTGTTGACTATGGCATGCCCACTAAAGGTCAAGCGCCGATTCGGGAGAGCTAAAAGATCGTTTCTACGAAGTCTTCGAGGGCCGTCATGAACAATACTTTTAGGATCAATTCTTAAAAACGCTTCGTTGAGTCTTTCTCGCTCAGCTACGCGCTCATTCACACGAGAGTTCAGTTCTTTGGAAGATTTCCAGGACATGTTCAGTTCGTCCTTCTCCTGCGGGCACGTACTGGTCTTGATCAGGGGTTCAATTAAGAGAGGGTATTTTGTAATCCTTTGTCCAACCAGCAGCAAGCATTCCGTTACGTTCTTTCTGTTTAGCAGAGCCTGAAGAAACGAGGGGTACAAAGTAAAAATAACCAATTCCATCAGTTAAACAATCTTGGAGACTTACCTCCTTATTCCAATTGGCCACAAGAGCCGCAAACTTCGGATCTTTTTGCTTCATGACTTTGAATAGCTCAAATGATTTTTCCAAGGAAGAGCAAAGGAGTCCGTACAGTCTAATCATCTGAAGCCACTGATCACCGGAGAACTGTTCCCAAAGCACATCTGCCAAAGTCTCAAGTGGCTCATCTCGAGCCCAGTATTCAAGCTGTTTCTCCTTCAGTCTTCTGAAGAAGTCAAAATGTACCTACAGGCAATAGTACGTGATTATCCAATTCCCAATAAAGAACAGGATAATAGGGCACTTGTTAACACACTTGCAGTAGCTCTGTGAGCCCAGGAAATAAAAGTCGAGCCTGATGACCATAACCAGCGTTTTTCATATCATTTAAAAATAGGTGATGCATTAAGGCAAGGGTTAGGCAGTGGTGTTTCTCCGTAAGAATAATTTCGTACCTGAAACAGCAGAAGAACGTCAAAAGAAGTAAGGGGTAAAATTAACTAATCATGATCATGATGCTCACATATGCTCCTGTCGTTTGATCTCCTTGTCCGTAAGCGTAGCAACAACTTCGGGCTTCATAAACTTGACCCAGCACTCCACGTCTGTCTCTTTCAGCGCGAGGAATGGGTCGGAGAGGCCGATCGTACCCAGAGACTCTTGGTAATAATTCTCTGCTCCGTTCATCCTGTCTCTCTCGCTCGCATGGAGTGTCTTGGGATGGCCAGACCTTTTTCCTTTTTGCTTCCGACGAAAAAAACTACGTTTCGTTGCAGGATTGGCCGATTTAGTTTGGCTCAGCTGAATTAGTTTTGGTCCTACAGTAAGTAGATTTGGAGATATACTGAAATAACCAAAAATATCCAATATTAAAAGTCGACCCTGGCCAAAAGAAAAAAAAAGAGAGTTTGTAAAAGGTAGAAAATTTTTATCTCTGTCATGCTCTGAAGCCCATTAAGTATACTTATCGCTGAAACTGTACCTTATCTTGGAAAATTCAAATTAAAACTTATCAGCTATCTCATAGGGAAAGCGCTCCTCGGCAAGGTTAATTCCTCGTTCGGCAGACCAAATGAATACAATAAACAAAAGTATACGTCATAGTCTCAGTAATACCTCTGCATGGATGGACTAGAAATGGACTTGTGAAAGAACCCAGGTCCAGTGTATGAGGATCTTTGCGTTGATCGTAAGAAATCCCCAGAATTGTGCAGCCACCGCTGCTCCGTTTGTAAAGCTTGCTCTAGTTTGCCCACAACCTTTGCAACAGCTCCAGTTTGCAACACTCCTGACACATTCCCATCGACCACAGAGGAAGATTCTCGTCCATAATGCTCAGCCTCAAGGCTATTTAGACTTGTACTGAAAGCGGAACATCAGAAGGTTCAAGCTTAGAAGAATTAATATAGTTTACGGTTCAATTAAAACGTACCTTCTACGATAACCGAGCGGAACTTTGCCTCCTGTGTACTCGTAAGGTGATAGCCCATCTTCCTCGATTTTACCACTGCCCTTAATATCCACCAATATGTCAGAAACTACTGGATTTTCGCCGGAGCCTAATATTGACAGATCCGGGCAGGAATTGGCCATTGTTAGTAAGTCGTATGGATTCTCCATTGCAAAGCTTTCTTCATCCTGTCCATCCATATTGGGAACTGTCTGAGACTTCAGGGAGTCGAATCGAAACATCTTCTTGAACTCTGCAGAAGGGTCAAAAATATTTCGTAAACTATGTAAAGAGTTAATTGAATTAAACGCGTCAGGGGCCGTAGATACTTATTGATTTTGGGCTAACTTGTGAGAAAGCTGTCACTGCGAGTGACCTGACCATCTGGCAGAAGAACTGGCATTCCTAAACTGCACCACGAACTGGAGCATTGACAAAACTATGGTTAGCTTAGAGACGCTTCTCCAGATACAGAAACAGTTCACTGATTCTGTTCACGGCCCTACTGTGAAAATAACACCTCAAACGCTTTAGTCTTTAAGTCTTCAAGTCTTGAAGTCAAGTGAGGAATCAATCATAAAAAAGATAAAAAATGTGTCCTGCACCTTCCTCCCTCCCCGCGGTAGGAAATGATTGTTTAGACGAAACAGACAGCAACGATTAGCTTGCAGTTTACCGTAGCAAAGGCCAAAGGAAACAATAATGGGGATCACGTCCGGAAATATTTTAATTCCAGTTCACATAGTTAAGCTATTGTCATGCCGGGGCGAAGAATTGAACATTTGTGCAAATAAAAAATAAAGTTAAAAGGCTTCCTCAGGCTCGATGATGTCAACTGCTTCCTAATGCATCTACGCTCCATAAGAACATATGTTCCATGCTTACGCCGACTGAGAAGGTTAGGATTAACCTTCAACTCGATAATAATATTATGCTAAGCAGTTCCATCGATCGTTATGAAATTGGGATTACCCATTCCAGTAATATACCGTAGACTAGGCCCAAATAATTAAGCATGAAAGGGATACGAGGTTGAGTAGTTGACATGGATCAATTAAGCTCAATAAAATTCAGAAGGAATTATCCCATGTCCGCCCCCAACTTTTCATTCCCAGTATACGCTACGCTACGCAAACCCAGGCCCACCGCTACGAAAAAACACTAAATCTGAAAATAAACAGGTGAGAGCATAAGAAGTGACAGATGACTGACAGGGACAGGGAACGCACGGCACGGAGGTTCATACAAAATCCAATGCTGTTGCTAGTACTAGTAGTAAATATCTTCATCTTTTCGGGAATCGGGAACATAAGGGAGGAGGAATTAATATTATACTTTAGTAGTTAGCTTACCGAAATTTGCCTGATTCTGATAATTTGGTTGAGATGAACTAGCGTTCATTAACTCCACATGTCCAGGTTGACAGAGCCAGGCCCCAGGGAATCCAATCACTTCACTCGACTCCACTGTATGTTTATATTAATCCCGACAAATAACAGATGATTCACCCCTAAAAAGTCATCTTGCTTGATTCGTTCCTTCCCCAGGCTAGTCCTCGGTCCTCTACTATTATGATGACCCCCAATAAGAAATGATCCAGTCCAGTAGTGGTTGACTTAAATGAAACAAGAAAACAGTATTATAATAATTTTAAAAGAAAGAAATAAAATGAATTAAAAGAACTAGAACTTGGTCTTTTTTTATCGTTTTCCACCCCACTCTCGGGAGAAAAACAGGTAAAGGTAAGAGATAGGCAGCAGCAGCAGAAAGGAGATGTGGACGACGGGACGACAGAGCGAGCATGGAAGGGATAGGGACCTAACTGTTCTTGTTGCAGTTGCAGGGTTTTGCAGTAAGTTTTCATTTTAGTTAAGTTAGTAGTAGTTTACGTCACTTGCTAAGGAGAGCAGTGCATATCATCGATACTTACCAATACGTAGACATAATTTTCCGTATTTTAGAAACTTAAAAAACAGCGCTGAGAAAACTTTTTTCTAGCTTAAAATGAATTTTTCAGTCCTCGCCATATGAATTGAATTGAATTGAATTTATTTCCGTTTCATGCATAACATTTTTTGACAAAATGATAAAATATGGAGAAACGCCCTTTCGGGAAGGTCTATGAGTTCTTTAATCTATGAGATTGTGGACGACGGGACGACAGAGCGAGCATGGAAGGGATAGGGACCTAACTGTTCTTGTTTTTTCTCATGTACATGTTGCAGTTGCAGGGTTTTGCAGTAAGTTTTCATTTTAGTTAAGTTAGAAGTAGTTTACGTCACTTGCTAAGGAGAGCAGTGCATATCAACGATACTTACCAATACGTAGACATAATTTTCCGTATTTTAGAAACTTAAAAAACAGCGCTGAGAAAACTTTTTTCTAGCTTAAAATGAATTTTTCAGTCCCAGCCGTGTGTACACCTGAGCAGATACCTCTTTTGGTATGTATGTACTTACACAGGTAGCGTAGCCCAAGACGGATACTTCTTTAGGCACCACAAACACCTAACCTAAGTAGGCATCTTTCAAAAAAAAATGAGAGGGATAGCACGTGAGTAGAGGTCATCCTCATGTTTGGGAGTTTTAGATGCAGGGTTTTTTTTAGTTCAGCACTTAGCTGCAGGCTGCAGAGGCCATAAGGCAGTAGGGGAGGATTAGCCTATATAAGCGCCGGCGCTTATTTAAGCGACGGCGCCTTATAAGGGCCCTTTTCTCTGCTGTCGGCTTCATTGTTGCCATATCCGATTATCCGAATAAATCCGATTCTGAAGTATGATAAAAAGGGATTGACAAACAAAGATGGGGAAACAAAACTGAAACATTTTTCTCATAGAAATCGTAAACAATTTTTAAATATCTCGAGGTGTGCCAGAGAGGGTGGCTCGGTGGTTTCATATCCCATGATTGCATTGAGTTAAGCCGTGTGCTTGGGGTCAGGGTGCTTGGATGGGTGACCATCCTTGTTCCTTACCTTCCCTTGAGCTAGGTAAAACTAGCACTGGCACAGTGTGGTGCTTTGAGGTTTGCTTTGAGGTTTTTCCCTTAACGTGATTACCTGTCATAGAGATAGTAGTGGAGGACAGAGAACCTGCCTCCGTGGCTGTATCTTCGTGATTAGCCTACTAATTCTCAGCGGTCGCCATATGAATTGAATTGAATTGAATTTATTTCCGTTTCATGCATAACATTTTTTGACAAAATGATAAAATATGGAGAAACGCCCTTTCGGGAAGGTCTATGAGTTCTTTAATCTATGAATTCCAGCCTATGCTGTGGATAGTGACTCAGAAGGAGCCAATTACCCTGCTTTGCACTATTTCTACCTATTAAGATTATTTCAGCCTATGCTGTGGAGAGATAACTCCTGTGAGTCTGTCCCCTAAGACTTAGCTTAATTTATTGCACTTAAATTAGTCGAAATTAACATTCTACATGGACAGTTTTTAGCAGAGCCTAATTGAGTTATTTCAGCCTATGCTGCGGAGAGAGTAGCTACTAGTAAGCATTTCCCCATAATTCGGTCTTATCCATCCTAGCCAGCCTTCCTAATTAACCTAAATATCGTTTATCCATAATGCTCAGGTTCTTACTTAACATTAGCTACCTAAATTAACCTAAAGTAAGTAACCTAAATTTACCTAAAGTAGCCTAGTAATTTTGATCAGTATTAGTCGAGTCTGCCTCGCTTTACCCAGCGGATAGCGGCTGCCTGAAATTGGAAAGAGGAGTCCTCCATCAACTTGTTACTTTTGTTGTAGAGATTCCAGGCGCTGATTGCCCTATGCACATAGCTTGATTCAAAACAAGCAGAGTTGTGTGGTACAAGGTGAATGGAGCCTTCGAATTTGGATTCACGTTCACGTTCTTTGATTTTGAGGAACTCAGAAATACAGCTGGATTGTCCGCGGTGAAGATGATTGTAGGTTTGGGTTAAGAGAAGATACTCAACCTTCTCATTCATAGTAAGGATTTTGTAGGTTTCCCATAGACTGACGATATTAGATTTGGTAGCGATGGGAATGACATTTGCACGCCGGGAACTGAAACGCCTGGACGGGTAGTGAAATGACTGTAAGAGCCGATTTACTTTTGATTGTATTTTTTCCAGAGATGCTGTGTGGCAGCCCCAGATTGGTAGGCAGAAGCTCAACTGTGAGAAGAGGTAGGAGTTGAGAAGGAGTCTAAAGGAGTGGGGGTTCAGTGACCTCCTTATTCTATTAATTCGTCCACATGCCTTGCTGACACGGGAGAGCACATTGTTGGTGTGAAGACTAAACGAGAGGGAGGGATCAAGGGTGATTCCCAGGTATTTAAAGGTTTTGACCCGTCCAATTGAGTGGGCTCCACACTGCAAACTCTCAACTGGGACTTGGCACCGATCTGAGGATTTCTCGAAAATCATGAACTCAGTTTTCTTATAATTCATTTGCAGGCCATTTGAGTCACACCATTTTTGAAGATTTTTTACTGCAGTTTTTACTGCATAGGTATTTCACAAATAAGGTTTTCCTCAATTAACGGAGAATTCCGGCATTACAAAACACCTAGTGGAGTAGGGCAAGTATGCGTACTGGTAGTAGCGAGAAAACAGCGTACCTGGGATTTAGCGCTCTAAACAAACCGGAGAACGCAGCTACCACAGCAGAAACCCCTGAAGAAACTGGGTGGTGGGGGACCAGACCTGCGGGTAAATGTCCAGATGTAAACCCAGTTCCTTTAATATCTCGAGGTGTCATTTTTCTGTACAGGACGTAGGCCTAGACAGGACATGGTCATCCTTTTCAATTAGATCTGACACGCATGTCGCGAAGGTCCCATGTGAGTGAATTCTGTTAATTTTGATTGAGTTCACTTTTCAGTTTTCCAAAAAAAATTTATGAAAGCTTAGAATGCTTCCCTAAATGTCTAACCCGTGGCAAAAAAAAAATCCGGACAAAATATAATTGGCTGTCATATACTCAGTCAGTTTTCAAATTAGAATCGACTGGTCAAGGTCATGTTTCGAATGCGAATAGCTCTGATCCCAGGAGGTCCCTAAGCGTCAGATCCTTGATCCCACTGATCTGGACAAGCGACACGTCAATCAAAGGCTGCTTGTTCCCACATTCCAAAAATATGCTACACTTGACCCTTTTGAGCCTAACGAAATGTTATTTGATACGTGGCAACAGTGAAGGCGCCTATATAAGCTCCTCAGACTACAGCAGAGAAAAGGGCGCTTATAAAGAGCCTATATCAGCTCCTCGGAGCTTATAATATAGTCGCCGTTGCTTATAAAGCGCCGGCGCTTATTATAGGCTAATAGTTCCCAACTGTAAGGTTTTTTGTTGAAATGAACGCATTTTAATTAAAAAACGGTATGTCCTCTATAAGAGCCAAATTCTTAGGTTGAACACTAAGGAAGCCCTGCGTCCCCACACACACCCCCATCCCAAGCAAAGCATTATGCTTCATTTCAAAGCTTCATCATAAAGAAATAGAGGGGTTAGTTTAGTAGCGTCTCTTGCATGGGGCACAGGAGTAAAGGCGGAGTTTCGGCAGAAAGACCCGCGGAATTTGTATAAATGGGGTTTTTCCACTCTCTCTTCATCCTTTCTGTGAACTGGAGATAGGGATTTAACATTACAGCTATTGATGTAGCCTCGCTAAGAAGGGGCTGCATTCAAATTCGTTACAACTTGTTATCTAAAGAGTGGTAGAATATTTGAAAGCATATGCTGGCTGGTACTGGAAGGGCAGTGGCAGTTAGC